>CAUYQV010140775.1:0-31700 GCA_963574575.1 Galagoides demidoff
TCATTATATAACATTCCTTAAAAGAACTGTAAATATTGGTGTTTGTTTCTGACATTTTAACTTGAAAGCGATATGCTGCAAGATAATGTATTTAACAATATTTGGTGGCAAATATTCAATAAATAGTTTACATCTGTTAAACATTTCTTTACTTGAAAAAATGCAGATATATATGTGTGTGTATCTCTATGATTGGAAGACCAAGACAACTTGGTGTAATGTCTAAAAACTTCTGACGGGAGCTTACTAGCAATTTATCATAATAAAGCAACAAGAATTCCTATTTTTTGTCCTTAATCGCTATAGGCAAAAAGGAGTCAATAGAAATATTTTCATTAGTTATTACATAAGGAAGAACTAAATATTTTTCCACTATTTGCTGCCTATTTTCAGAGACTTAGGAGAAAGATGGCAATTTATAGGATCTTCGGATCATAATGCCAATTTTTAAACTGTGACAATGTACATTTGACTCTGAAAAATTACATCTTTCTGGTATTCTGGACCATAATAAGCTTTGTACCTTCCGCCCCACAAATAGCCCTAGATAATAATAATTTGAAGCTATTCTGGTAGTTGGTTTGAAGTTATGCTAAATGTTAATGTTCTACACACTTTTTAAATATGTGCAGTTTTGTTTCATCAGCGAGGTTTTAAGGAGACTGTATAGAGCAAGTGTTCATGTTAAGTGATTTCATTTTTCAGTTATGATAAAGGGAACATCAAGATTTATTTATCTTTTATAAAAATTTTAAATGTTGCAGTGAATTTCTGTTGGCAGTATGACTTTCTTCTGTTGTAAATAAGTTATTTTAGTTATTTTTTTTTCCATTTTAAAAAATGAATTTTTAAAGAACGATTATCATTGGCAACATGAAAGTAATTCATCCCATTAAATGTAAGCAGGAAATATGTGGAAAGAAACAAAAAAAAATAATAGATAATTGTATGAAATTTCATAATTTATGGACATTTTGTTGACTTGATTTTTTTCCTTTAAAGACAGATAGCCAGTAAAACAAGTAGAATTGGTGATTTTTGCTGTTTATTTTTGGCATTAACTATCATTTACCCTTGGAAGTAGATGGATGGTCATTTACAGAGTAGACTTGTGAAGATATGAAGAAAAAAGATGCTGATTTGTGTGTGGCAGACTCTTCTGACATAAACCAAATACTGTCATCATCCCTGCTCTTGTTACACTCTCTGTAAAGAACGCACCATTAAAAAAAACCAAAATCCTCCCTGTTAACCAGGCATACCTCACATCCCCCATTTTTGTTCCCTGTTACTGGGCAGGCCTCACATACCCCATTTTTGTTCCCTGTTACTGGGCAGGCCTCAGATCCCCCATTTTTGTTAGTATTCTCTTCCTTTCACCATCCAGTGTCTCTGGCTTCCATTTTCATGAAACACACCTGCAGAAAGGAGTCTTATTCTTAGAGTGCTTCTGTTTCTTACCCTTCCAGGAGGGCTGATTGTCAAGGGAGGGCCGGTGTGGGCCCAATCACATTCGTCTCCAGAGAAAAAGAAGAGGAGCGCCTTTGTCAGCCGCCCTCTGTGCGTCAGGCACGGTTAGCTCTGTGTGTTAACAATCCCCTCAACAGTCTGAGAGCTTAGTTATCTGCCTTGCAATTGCAGAAGCTGAGAGAGCTTAGGTCACACAGCTGGTGACCGCCAGGGCCAGGGTGTAAGTTCCCTGGTGTCCGGATTCCATGTCTTTTCCACTGAACTGCCCGTGCCAAAAACATGGCTTGTGTTGAGGATGTGAGTTCTCAGATAGGGCACAACAGACCTTCCCTGCCCACAGAGAAGGAGACTTAAGGAGGACTGTTATTTTTTTTTTCCACAAATTTGAATTTGTTCATTTTAAAGGATCACTCTTTATTTAGATATTATCATTGTTTAAAATACCCCCTTCTCACACTTTTTAAAAACTAAATGATATGTATTAGTTTTTTACTGATTGTATTATAATCTTATTAGGCAAAACATGAAGTCAGCAGTTTCAGTTCTTAATAATTATTTTTTTAAACTTTTTATATAGAAATAATTTCAAATTTATAGAAAATTTGGAAGAACAGTACAAAGAATATCCATATTCCCTTTACGCGGATTCACTTGTTGTTCAGATTGTACCCTTTTAATTGTATCATTTACTTGTTCCTTTTCCTCCTTTAAGACCCCCTTACCCTGGGTCATTTCCACAGCCGCCATTGTCTTTTATGACATTGCTGTGTTTTTAAATATAGTTTTCTCTTCCCTTGCCCTTTTTAGTAGAATGTTTCTCTTTTTTGGGCCTCGTGATTAGATTGAGGTCATACATGCTTGCAATACTACATTGATGGTACAGCATAAATATAAGATGATTTGAGACCGAAAGCAAGATAACGAATTAAAAAATCCTGGGGGGAAAATAGAAAAGCATGTATCTATGCTTTTCCCCCAGTGGTATATATAATCATATATAGAGCTCAGTTTTACTACAGATAGCTTAAATTGTCTTAGGTTTGACCAGTAGTAACTGCAGACTGGCTCCTCTGTCCTTGTCCTTGGCATCCTCAATCATTTTGTTTAAAGCACTTAGTGTAGATAACAAGTCATTCCAAGAGCTGAATCAGCAATTCCCCGGGATGATGTTAGAGCCCAGCTGTGCCTGCCAGTGTGCTCATCCCACTGGCTGTTGGCTCCAGGCTGATCCCCTGGGCACAGTCTGCCCTCTGTACCCCTGGGTCCCACATCTGGGGGTTCTGCTCTGAATTCAACCACGGAATTGAAAGTATTCAGAAGAAAATAAAACAGCAATAAAAAATAAAGTACAGCACAACTAATGATGTAACATTGATGTTGTATTTGTTATAAGTAATGTAAAGACAATTTATATGAGAGGATGTGTGTGGGTTCCATGCAGACACCAGGCCATTTTGTAAGGGACTCGAGCATTTGTGGATTTTGGAGAATCCCAGGACCAAATCCCCGCAGGCATCTGAGGATGATGGTGCTGCGTGTACGCCAATATGTGTACACGGGGTCACACGTGCTCATGCGCACACTGTGTGATTTTAGAGTCAGGAGTTCACACCAGTCCCTGCAGTTGTGATCCCTCCTCACGGGTCTCTTTCTCTGCTTCTCCAGTCCATTTCTATGCCCCCTTTTCAAAATCCTGAATCCCCCAATAATCAATTTATTCAGTTTCTCAATCCTGTATCCAAAACAGTTTTAGAATTGCTTTTTCTCCCGTCAGTGTGAAAACCAGGCTTGTCTCCCCCTGACCTGTGTCCTGCCCCAAGTTAAGGGCAGCGATTGCATCGTGCCTCCGTGTGGGTTCCTTGGGTTCTTTCCCCTCCGTGTAGTTTAGGTTTTCTATTTGAAATAGAATTGAGTTCATTTTTTCAGTCTTCCCTTAGGTCTAAGGCCCCCAACATTTCCTGTCTTTGTTGACTTATTTTTTAAGTCTGTAGACCCTTACTCAGAACTATACCAAACCCTCCACTCAGACGTTTCACTTCCTCTCTTATCTCTTCTGCCTGGTCCACGCTGGAGGCATCCAACTTCATTGTTTTTAAGGAAAACAGTAAATGTTGATTTGGGGGTTTTCCCATTTTACACAAAAGGTAGCAACTTTAGGAGGAACCAACCATTCCAGTTTGCTGGGACATTGGGACACTCACTGTACTTCTAACACTGACACTGGGAGAATGAGGCCAACTGAGGGGGCTGGTCAGCTCCTCCACAGGCTCTTAAAAAAATGTTAATGTTGCATAATTTATATATTCTATAATTAACATATGTCCTTTAAAAAAAACTGTATTGCCACACAGTTCACCCATTTTTAGTGCACTATTTAGTTCTGTTTAATAAATTTAGAGCAGTGCAGCCTGGCCACACACAGTCCAGTCTCAGAATGTTTCTGTCATTCCTGTGCAGCCCCCTTGCCCAGTTACAGCTCGTCCTGTTCCCACTCTGGCTCCAGGCTGTGCTGGCTGCCTTTGACCCTGTGGGTTTTCCTCGTCCAGACATTTCATATAAACAGAATTGTACACTGTGCTGTCTTTGAGCCTGACTCCTTTAGTAGTGTCATGAGTTTGAAGCCCACCCACGTCACGCTGTATGCAGGCGTATCTGTCAGGACTCCTGCTTGCAGCATGGTGTTCCTTTACCTACCACGGAACACACCTGTCTCCCACCACCTACATCTGAACACACCTGTCTCCCACCACCTACCGCTGAACACACACACCTGTCTCCCGCCACCTACCACTGAACACACCTGTCTCCCATTACCTACCGCTGAACACACCTGTCTCCCGTCACCTACCGCTGAACACACCTGTCTCCACTACCTACCGCTGAACACACCTGTCTCCCATTACCTACCGCTGAACACACCTGTCTCCCGCTACCTACCGCTGAACACACCTGTCTCCACTACCTACAGCTGAACACACCTGTCTCCCATTACCTACTACTGAACACACCTGTCTCCCATTACCTACACACCTGTCTTCCACTAATAGCTGATGGGCATTTGGATTCCAGCCATTTTTGCGGCTGTTGCAAAGTGCTGCTGTGAACATGGACGTTTGGGTCTTTTTCTGGACACAGGTCTTCATTTGGGTGTGAAATCCCCAAATCCCCAGGAGTGGAATTGCTGGGTTGCATTGTAAATTTATATTTAACTTTTTAAGAAGCTGCCAACTTGGTTTCCAAGTGTTGTACCATTTTACATCACCAGCAAATGTATGAGGAGGGTTCCCTGTTTCCCCCACATCTGTCTCCCTTCCTAAATTATAGACATTCTAGGAGTACGAAGTGGCATCTCACTGTTTAATCTACATCCCTGGCAGTGACACCAAGCGTCTCACGCACGCGTTAGCTATTCTAGAGTGGGCCCTGTCTCTCACTGACCTCTGTAAAGCACTCCGCATCCATTCATAGACATCCCCCCAACTTATTTTTCACATTTCTGTTAGTGTTTTTGCTGTGTAGGTGGCATGGCTTAACTGATCCATCTGCTATACCTGGACATTTCTGTAATTTTTAACATTTTGCAAAAATGCACATAATGCTACAATGAATGACCTTTCATATGTATTCCTGTTTTTTTAAGTTAAATCTTCAGAGTAGATCCCTAGAAGTGGGATTACTAAATCGAAGGATACATGCATGTACAGTGTTGAATACTGTTTCTCTGTAAAGATCCTGGCATCCCACATTCCACCGGCAATGTGCAAGCCTTTCCCTGCAGTATCACTAACAGGGTGTCATCAAGTTTTTTAGTTTTTATCAGTCAGATGGGTGAAAATGGTATTTCATTGTAGATTGAATTTGCATTCTTCTTCTTATGGGTAAAGTTAAACTTTTCTTGCTTAAGGACCTTTTTTTTTTTTTACATTTTTTTATTTTGACTTTTTTATCATGTTCTTTTGCCACACAAACTTTTTTTGTTGTTTAAAATTTTTTACGTAGTCAGATTTATCAGCTTTTCTGTTAAACTACCTCTTGTGGAGTTGTTTCTTTATAACTTTATTTCTTCTGTTCAAACTGGTTTCTTTAACTTTTCTGTCTCTACAGGAGTTAGTTTGCTAAACTCTCTTTTTAAGAAATTATCTATTTCCTCTCCACTTTCCAAAGTATTTACACTGAAGTCATCTTACTCTTTTTAATTCCCTGTCTCAGTAGTTATCTTCCCTTCCTGTTTTTTATTCTCTGTATCTGCACTTCCTCTTCGTCTTGATTAGACTAGCAAGTCACCTTATTGTTTTCTCTAGGCCTTCACTCGTTAATTTGACATGCTGCTTATTTTCTATTCTATCTCTTAATGTCTAGTCTAATATTATTTTATTTCTTAGACTCTCTTTTATTTTACTTGTTGTCTTTCAGGCTCTTTCAGTTAATTCAGTTTTCGAATTGATATTGGTATTTAGTGCTTTGAAATATTTTCTGATTATTGCTTAGAATGTGCCTCTATATTACAATTTTTCATAAACTTTGTAATTTTTGTTTGTATTTTCTATTTTGTCCAAGAGCTCATTTCGGTAGACATCTAATTTTCAAGTGGGAGGGCTTTGGGGGTATCGTCGTTGATTTCTATTTTTATTGTGCTGTGATCACCAAGTATTTGTACTAATTTTACTATAATACTCGCTTCATTTCCTCTTCTTTGTTGTTTATATTTGTTTTTCTAACATGTTCATTTTTTCAAGTGTCATGTTTCATGAATACTTAAAAAGATTGTGTTTTCTCTGTTATGAGGAAGTAACATTCAGTATATATCCAGAAAGCTACTTTATTAACTGTGTTATCTATTGACATTTTTTGAAGAGGACTGTTGGCTGTTTTATAGGATTCCATCAATCTGATTTTGTCAGGTTGTTGACGTACAGTAAGAGTCAGGTGCATGTGTTGGCAGGGCTACTGCAGAAGTGATGTCAGCTGCTCCTACACCATGTCATCAGGGTGCAATGAGGTCAGTTTGCACAGTCACTGGTGACATGAACTTCTGTAACTTCGCTGAACCCCTCTTCTTTCTGTAATTACACGTGATCTGTGGGGAGGGTATTATGAATACATTGAGATTATGTGAGTATTTTATTTCCTAAGGAAGTTTCACCCTTTGATGACCCTTTCCTGAACCAGTTATTACTACAATTAGTTGTAGAATGTTGTTTTCCTAACTCTACCCACAGCTCCCTCCCTCTCTCAGTGATAATTCCTGTCATTATCTATTTTGATAAATTGGTCCTGATTCAGCCAGCGGGAGCTCCTCTATGCCTTTATTTCCTTTTGATGTGTCAAAAAAAAAATTCACACTTTCTAGGCAAGAAGACATTTCAGGCTGGTCTTGAACTGCTCCTCTAGTCGCCTGGGAATCATGCAGTGGTACAGGGGGTGTATCAGAAATGAAGATGTGGGCTCCCAGTGTGCTCGTTGCAATGAGGTGTCTCAGCCATCGGAGTCTGGAAGGGGTGTGTGTGAATTTTGACTGATAGTTCTAATTCCTGTCCAGGCGCTCAGAGCCGGTCCTTATCTCCTTCCATGCCATATTTGTAACTCCTTTCTGCTGTAATGGAAACTCTGGTTCCTAAAACAAAACATTTCTTTGCACAATCTTATAATAGGCACACATTGTTTCAAAACAGCTAGACCTGTGCTACCACAATCAAGAAATCCATTAGAGCTCACTACTTCTTGGCAAAGGTAGTTCTTTTTTGTGTCTTAAACCGAGATTGTTTAAGTCAAGGCGCTGTGCTCTAAACTTCCATGGACTTTTTTCCCCTCATGGTTATGTAATACTTTTTGGTGAGACTCACTTATTTTTGTTTGTATTTAATTTTAGTATGTTCCCATTCTTATTGAAATATTTTTAACTTTTAATATGTAAAATCTTAACGAAGTTTCTGAATTCAAACTTTGCATAAGATATTTCAGAATTGTGCTGCTGTACATTCTGGAATTTTCTCTGCACCTATGGAGTACTCACGCATCTCTGCTGTTTTTCACTCTGCACAGAGTCGTCATCCCCTGCTGCCTTTGTTACCTCAATTCCTCCCACCTGGTCTCGCCTCCTTTCAACCTGGTAGCTGTGACCACACAGTTAAACATCCGAGGAATTAAAAAACAAAAACAAAACTGGTGCCTTGATTTCACCTCCAGAGATTTTAGATAGTTGTTCTGGGGTGGAGTTGAGCATTGAATTTTTTCTTTTTTTTTTTTTTGCAGTTTCTGGCCAGGACTGGGTTTGAACCCACCACCTCAGGCATATGGAGCCAGCGCTCTACCTTTTTGAGCCACGGGCTCCACCCTGAGCATTGAATTTTTAAAAACTGCCTCTATCCTGAGAGACTGAGGCGGGAACATCACTTGAGGTTACGAGTTTGAGGCCAGCCTGAGCAAGAGTGACACAGTAGGGTGTGGTGGCATCACAGCTCACAGCAACCTCCAGCTCTTGGGCTCAGGCAATTCTCCTGCCTCAGCCTCCTGACTGGCTGGGACTACGGGCACCACCACAATGCCCGCCTTTTTTTTTTTTTTTTTTTGGTAGAGACGGGGTCTCACTCTGGCTCAGACTGGTCTCAAACCTCTGAGCTCAGGGCTGTCCACCCCCCGCGGCCTCCTGGAGTGCTGGGGTTACAGGTGTGGGCCCCCGTACCCGAAGCCTTAGTTCAGAGAACTCAGATTTTTTTCAGACAATGGTAAGAGTTATTAAAAATGACAAAACCAGAACGTGTGGAGTAACCTGAGGTCCATCCTCTCCGACAGCGTTTGGCCCGGGCAGTGATTGCAGAGGCTGGGTCCTCACCTGCGAGTCGCCTTCCCGGGGCGCCGCGTGCACCGACCCTTGGCTCAGGTGCAGACGCTGAGCTGCTCGGGACTCCTGGGACGTGCGCAGGGGGCAGCGTCCTCCCGGGGAGAGCCCTTCAATCTTTGAAAGTGTAGTTTGTTTCAGAACTTCAACTTTTACAAATTTTAAGTTCCTTTCTCGTTCCTTTCCCCCTTTTATTCCTTCCCTTCCCTGGACAGACTCCCTCAGAGTGAACAAACGCGCAGTGGCCGCGTCTTTCCAGGAGCGCGGACCTTTTTGACCTTCTGAGGTTTTATGGTAAGTGGAGGGTTGCCCCTCCCCCAAAGAAAGAGTGTGAAACATTTACTCTATATATACATGCACGTATAACGGAAACATCACCGTCACTGACAGTGGTCGCCGACAGTGAACAGGTTCACAGAACCAGCAGGGCAGCGTCCTGAGGCGTCGCGGTGTGGAATTGAGGTCGCTGATCTCTCCCTCAGCTCTGAAGACTCCCACCTGCCCAGGATCCTCTCCGAGACAGCCACGTCCTCACGGGGCTCAGAAAGCTCTCCTGCCTTCCTCAGCTCCCCCGAAAGCTCTCCTGCCCCCCTCTGCTCCCCCGTGCACCCGTAAACACCACCTGCTTAGCCCAAATCAGGTGACAGGTGTGGTCCCCGGGAGCGCGGGCCTAGCGGTGGCTGCGGGCTGCTCCCCACACACAGCTCTCCGTACCCGGGCTGGGCCTCCACCGGGTTCTGGATGGCAGCCTGGGAGCCCGGGAGGCACCAGTCTGTGAACTGGATGGTGCACCTGGGCTTGACGGTGGAATGCCAGACTGACATCTCCGGGGACCGTGTCACCACCGTACAACAGGCAGCGAGTCGCGTATTCACCCGCGTGAGGCTCGGACAGGAACTGGTGGTCCCCGCCACAGTAAGCTGCAAGGCGGCCCTCCCAGCAGAGCTCCCTAACGTTAGTGCCCAGGACCGGGAGCCTGGGTGTTGCCGGGGATGCCCGGCAGGTGGGAACTCCTACAGATACTGTAAAATAAATGGAGGAACCAACCAACAAATGAAGTATTTGTTCACACAGTCCTTTCCACAGACGTGACCCCACTTGAGTTCAAAGCCATCATTAAAGTGTGCGTGTAGGAATCCCTGTGTTCACTTAGGACTGTGGACACGGGAGCCCAAAAGAGGGAAAATTTTTAAAGGCACATGGACAAGGTGAAGATGGCACTGAAATCCTGGTTTCTTGACACTGAACTTAGAACTGTAGGCCCACTGTATTCCATCCCCGTTAGAGATGCTCTTATCTTCATGTGACACCTCTGTCACCCAGGTCAGTGTCACTGCTTTCCCAAAGCCGTTTGTGCACAGCTCACCCTGTGGGGCAGCCCGTCTGAGAAGCTCCGGTCTCACCCCGGCCCACGTCTGCCCTTCCCTCCTGGTACAAGTGCCTGCCCTCTGTGCAGGTCACCTATGTGTACATGTGCGCACAGAATCTCCCACTGGGATTAATCTATTCTGTGAGACCACGTTAAGTTACAATCTCCTCCAGAATAGAGTTTTTAATACTTCATAAACAAAACATGGGATTCAGAGGATTCGGGCTCTCAGAGGATCTAAGAGCATTGCGTGTGACAGACGGTAGTTACAGTGCTTTGAGTATCATTTTTGTTATTAAAAATAGATTCAGACAGTGCTGAATAGACCAGGCTCTCTTAGCGAAGAGCTCTATCATTGCCATTAGCTCTGACTGATCCTAAGGCAGGAGATGTGTTTTCAGAATGATGGAACCACACACACGCACATGCACACCCACGCACGCACACACGCACACACATACATGCACCCACACATGCTCACAATCGTTAAATTTAATAACTAACCTTGAAATATTGATATAGCATTGTTCTCTGAAATAGATTTAGACATAACGTAAGGCCTTCCTGGAGGCAATGAAAATGATTACAGACTCTCAGCTTCACTGTGAAATGTCACGATGTGGGTAATTTTGCTTCATTCTGTTTTACGATTAGAATAATCCGATTTCTCTATGTGCTCCTTCCTGCCTTATTTCCCTGAGGTTACAGGACATTCTCCCTGCTCGGACTGCGTGCACTGATGCTAATGTTAATTCACGTGCATAATATTTTTACAATTTACACACAGCTTCCACTCTGTTTTTTTCCCATTTTAACCTTAAAACCATTCTTCTACAAGACAAACGATTCTGCTACCTTCATTTTGAGAAATGACTCCACCTGCCCAAGATATAGGGCTAAAGATGAGAGAACCAAGCCTGGAACCCCGTGTGCTGACTCCGGACTCCACGCCCCTGTGTGCTGCATTGCCGGGTGCCTGCCTCTCACGGCCTTAGTTTTTGCATGTCGCGGCTCCCGCCCTGGTGTGGAATTGACCGTGGCGTGCACAGGAAGATGTGGGCTTGAATTTGGCTTTGCTGCTGCTTCTTGCGGCATGATCTTAGACAAGGTATTTATTCTAGCTCATTTTCAGTTTCTTCACCTAAAAATGGTGACAATAATAGTGCCCATCCCCGAGAGTCTCCGGGAGAATGCGATGTCGCTTCTTAGTGTACGTAGCATCCTTCTGTTGGCTTCGTCACTCACAATTTGCAAGGTGTATGAAGTCCAGGACGTGTTTACTTCTGCTTCGTTCCCTCAGCAATTAAAAAAAGAGAATAAGCGCCTTGCAGGGATATAGTGAAGGATATATAAAATAACATGTGGAAGTGCCCAACGCAGTGTGTGGCGTACACTAAAAACTCAGGAATTTCTCACGTCCAACCCCCCTGTTTTCTGCTGTTCTCCAGAAGACAATCAATACCTGCTTTCTGGATTCTCTGACTCCTGCCGTGCAATGATTTTATGACTGTTTTCTCAGGGTTCCGAACCACCAATGCAAGTGTTCGATATCAAGGTGACTTTGACGAACTGCCCTAAAGACATTTGTCCGTTCCCAGCAGAACGGAAGGCGGTGTTTTCTCAGAGAGGCGACACAGAGGGATTCGGGACCTTGTTCAGTGGAGCTGCCCAGTCAATGGCCTCCAGGGAAACCTCCCTGACGGCTGAAACGTGGACATCGGCTTTCAAAGAGGAGGAGTGTAAAGGTCAGGCGGGGCTTGGGAGTGACTCCTAGCTGGGAACCTTAACTCACCAAACTTACACCTCCCTGAAGGTTTGTTCTCAACATTAAACTCAGTGGCGCCTGGGTCCCTGCTCATAAGGACACAGCCCTTTTTTCAAATAAGTTGAAGCATTGAAGTCAATCATTAGGATTAGCCAAATTTTATATTCTTCTTCCACATATATTTTTAAATTTGGCCACCACTGCTTGCTTCGCCTAGAACTTAACATATGATGTTTGTAATTTGTTGTAAAATCACATACTTAGTTATTTTATGATATCATTCTTTCTTTTTTTTTTTTTTCCAACTTTTTTGTTGTTTATTGCTATGGTAACAATGCCGGCTTGAACGTCCTTGTAGGAAAATGGCTATGTAAGTCCATTTGTTACTGTTCTACCTAAAAACCTTGCTCCTGGGTCAGACAATTGTCCATTTCTAAGGGTTACAATTCTTACTCCCAAATATCTTCCAGAAAGATTAGACCAATTCACATCCCTGCCAGCACTGTCCTGAGCCTCCTCCTGCTCTTTAAAAGACTAAGGAATGGGCATGAGCCAGAGAAAGGCTGCAGCTTGGGTAAAATTAACAGCAGCTCGGGTCCTTAAAATGGCTTGATGGCTCCCTCTTCTGCATTCACTGATCTGAGACGAACCTGTATTTTAGTTTTCTTTCTTTCTTTCTTTCTTTTTTAATAATAATAACAATGTTTAAAATAAGGACTAGAAACAAAAACCTCATAAAGAACGAATGAAGATAAATACATGCAGGAAAGAAATCAGATGATTGCTGCATCAAAATATTAAGCAATAATAATAATAATGCAAAGAGAGTAGCATTCACATTGTCAAATAAGACAATGTCTATTATGGAGATATGATATCATTATTTCCTGATTCTGTGTTCAAATACTTGAAAAGTCTGAGAAATGCTGTTATAAATGTGCAATTTATTTTACTTTGAGCATTGTTCAGCAGATCCAGAAAATAATGGTCAGTACTGCGTCCCCAGGGTTCACACAGAAACTGCTTTCCCAAATGATAGAATTAGTTAAAAATAAACATTCACTGTGGTGTGTATCTGAGAAATGGCGGCCACCGAGACATCTCTCGTTTGTCTTTGCTTTTCTGGTGCCTATAGCAGCCTCGGGAACAGAGAACAGGGCCTCAACACATTTGCACACTACCCAGAAATTGTACCTAGAAAACTGCTTTGTTTTACAAAGCGTTATGAGCAAGTTTATTGCGCTAAGTGGCTTGAAGATACAGTCTCTAATTTTTTTCTAACGTTAATTTTCTTGTCCCACTGAATTCTGCTTCTCTGCCTCAGTGCCACCTGTTCCCCAGGACCCTTCCTCCCAATAACTCAGGTTATAGACCAACACCTTCCCCCCATCCTGTTTCACAAAAGAGCACACATCACAGCACTTTGCCTGGTTTATGCAAAGGTGTACTGGGCAGGTGGACTGAAAGCCTTAGTGAGATGCCGTCCCTGTTGTCAGGGAGTTCATCTGGTGGAGAGACAGGTACACAGACAGCTAATTATATTCCAAGACAGAAAGAAAAAGCACTGTGGTTAAAGTAAAAACAAAACCCGGGTGCAGAGCAGAGGAGAAATTAATTCTAACTGAGATGATTAGGGAGTAAGAAGAAGGCAAGAAACCAGTATTTATTGAGGCTGAAAAGTTGCCGGAGGGGGGCTGGTGGCTGCCTCTAGCCTCCCAGGGGAATTTCCTTTAACCGAGTCACAGGTGCTGAGTTCTGGGGTCTTGTCGGGGAGGCACAGGCTCCAGGGGCGAGAAGACAGAGGGAAGACACACTTTCCCTTTTCTCCTGGAGAGACGGGACCACCACAGAGGTGGCGTTGGTTTTAGGTTTGCTGGGGATGAGGTTGGGAAAACTGGTTTCAGTTCGAGTGAGAAGGTGGAGGGAGAATTTAGGTAAAGATTCCGAATGTTAGTGAGAATGGGCTTCAGTGTGAGCCAGGGACAGACAGAGGGAAGGAAATTAGAGGCAAGGGGAAGTTCAGTGTGTGCTGGTGGGAATGCATTTGGGGGGAGGACAGAGTGGGGATTGGTGTGGGCTGTGAGTTTTGATAAGGGCCAGGTGGGGGCATCTGTCCAGCAAGGACAACGTACCCACTTACTGTGTCCACTGAGTGCCCGTGGGCTCTGCCTGGTTCCGACAGGGGAAGGGAGCAAATGTCGATTTTTTTTTGCTGGCCGTCTTGTGACTGAACTGTCAGGACCCTGAGAGCACAGACTGACCTCATCACTGCTACACCCCCCCCAGGCCTGTGGCAGATTTTCACAAAATTGTATAATTGATGTGTGGCAAGCAGGAGGGTAAATTTCAGCCGTTCAGAGACTAGTTATGGATTTTACAGAGCTATAGAAATGTAACCTGAAAATTAACCACACAGTAAAGCAGAAGGTCAGAGCCATTTGAGAGTTTACAATCAAGAGTTATGTCTAATGCCGTAACTTTACAGCAAGGAAACTGTGTCAATTGATTAACTTCTGCTGTAACTTGTTAGCTGCTCATTATACCTGCACGATTTGACTAATGAAAATGTTTGGAGCTGCATCTTTATAGACGCTAAGTAGGCCAGGAAGGTTGCCGGTCTCAGAATAATTAGAGAATTTCGCATTGTCAGCCAGCGGGCTGCCTCTTTCTCCTGGCGAGTCTTCACTGTGTGTGTGTGTGTCTGTGCGAATGTGTGTCTCTGTGTGTGTATGTCTGTGCGAATGTGTGTCTGTGTGTGTGTCTGTGTGACTGTGTGTGCATGTATGTGTGTGTCTGTGTGTATGACTGTCTGTGTGTGTGTTTGTGTGTATGTCTGTGCGAATGTGTGTCTCTGTGTGTGTCTGTGTTTGTGTGACCATGTGTGTCTGTGTGTGTCTGTCTGAGTGTGTCTATGTCTGTGTGTGTCTTTGTGTGTGTGTGTCTGTCTATGAGTGTGTGTCTATATCCACGTGTGTGACTGTGTGTGTCTATGAGTGTGTGTCTGTGTGTGTATGTCTGTGCGAATGTGTATCTCTGTGTGTCTGTGTGTGCATGTATTTGTGTGTCTGTGTGTATGACTGTGTGTTTGTGTGTCTATGTATGAGTGTTGGTCTGTGTGTGTGTCTGTATCCATGTGTGTGACTGTGTGTGTCTGTGTGTCTATGAGTATGTGTGATGGTATGTGTCTGTGTCTCTGTGTGTGTCTGTGTCTCTGTGTGTGTATGTCTCTCTGTATGTGTGTCTGTGTGTCTGTGTGTGTCTGTGTCTGTCTGTGTGTCTGTCTGTGTCTCTGTGTGTCTGTGTGTCTGTGTGTGTCTGTCTGTGTCTCTGTGTGTGTTTCTCTCTTCCTTCCCTCATTAGCGTATCTTACTGGACTAAGCTCAGCTTTCCAGAATATCACTATAACACATTTTGCAAACGGGCCGATCCAGCTCTAACCTATTATTAACACACTAACTAGGATGGTAAGAAGAAAAATTGTATACCTATGAGAGCTAACTTAGGAGGATTTATAGTATCAGGACTTGGGAATGTTTTCCTAACTTCCAGAAACAGCGAATCTATGGAGAGGATGCTCTCCTGTGCCCGTGCTGTCTATCTGGAATTCATAACGTCTTCTGTGCCTGCAGTGTCTATCTGGAATTCATAACTCCCCTCTTTTTTTGAGCCTCTTTTCTTAGAGAGAGACTTCAGCATCCTCTCTAACCCCTGCTATAAACAGCCTGGGGTTGGAACTGGCAGGAGCGCTGAGCCAGACCCGTAATCGCTCCTGAGAGGCTGTGAAGCCTGCGGCAGGCACAGGGTTCAGTTCAGGACTTGATGTAAATTAAGCTCCTACAAAATGTTTTTTGAGCGATTGATTATAAATAGATGGATGACTTAATGGAAGCACGAAACTTTATTTTTTTCCCTAAAAATGGTGCAGGAATGCCCGTGGGAGGCTTAGTGAGCCCCAGCGTGTGGGTGAACGTACTGTGCAGAGGGCAGCGGGGCCAGGCCGCGTGCAGGGGCCGTCCAGCCCGCTCTGGAGCGTCGGCCGGGCGACTGGGCATTCTTTTCTTCTTCTTCATCTGTGAAGTGGGAATCATGGTGGTATCTGCCTTGTAGGGTTGTTGTGGATTTTAAATAAGATAATGAAGTCTCAGTATAGTGCCTGGCGACCTTTCTCCTTTTTCACCACATTTTCTTTATTATTCATGAAACCAGGCATGACACAGCAAACAGTTTTATCACTAGGTGATCATATTGTGTTGTGCTGTGGTTTTCCCCACATTTTCCATGAATTGAAAGCTTTCATGAATCAGTCCTTCTTAAAATACATAGAAACTAAAGCAAAGAGATCATAAAAAATGAATTCTTAGTTCTATAAGAATAGCACATTTTCTGTGCATAAATAGGCAGTTCCAGAAATTCATGCTCTTTTCTTCGGCTAATCATATTGTTTCATGATATATAACCTGCTTTATGTAGAGTATGTTTGTAAACATTGTCTTTAAATAATACAAGTTTAATAAAAAGTAAGAGTAGGCTGACTGTCCTTATTAATTAAAAAAAAAAACCAAACTCTCCACCTCCACATAATATACTCAAACCTTCAGCCATTAGTTGGGAGGGAGGAGAGGGGACGTTTCAGTTGCCCTGTGTCGGTTGCCAGGAAACTTACGGAAGCATCAGGAAGAGAAAACAAACAACTTGGGCATTTCTGAGGAGGTGCCCTGGGAGGCCAGCACCTCCTCGGTGGGGGAACTGCAGCTACCTCTGCCTTCTCCAGACGGGAAAAATGGAGTTGAAAACCACGGCGTGTTGGTAGAAGCAAGGTTAGAGGAAGGACTTTGCAAAGCCTCGTCTGTGATGCACTGAGCTTGTCAGTTGGAAGTTGGTTTCTGTGTCCGTTAGTATAAAAGTGGGGGGAGCTTTGCACATTTTTATCTAGCCGGGTTAAAGCATAAGGAGGAGGTGTTTGTAAACCAGTCAGCTGGCTTTGAAAATAAACAGCAGAATCAAATAAGCGAGGAGATTGAGGCTTTCGTTTCCTACCCAGGTTTGAACGCTTTGATTCCTCATCACGTTGCCTTGGAAGGTTCGTCCGTGGAGTTTGGAATTCTACTGCTAAGTTGGGTTTCTTTTCAAAGGCACCTGTTGAAAGGAAGGAAGAACATTTAGCAATAGTCAAAGTCTTCTGAAAAGAGATGAAGCCATTATGAGCTGCCAAAATACTGCCCTTGAGATAAACTCTGGGTCCCAGCCTGGGCCAAGAAACCCTGAGCGGCCAGAAGGTCTTACTGCCGATGGAGACCATGGCCCCAGCCCGCTGGAAAACCAGCTCAGCGTGGACGACTTTGTCAACATCCAGAGGGCCTTTGAGGTAAGTGCGACCCTCATGCACCAGAGAGTCTGGGGGGCGGTCATGAAGAAGACTGGAATGAAATCTAGAGAAATCTTTCTTTGAAATTAAAAAAAATGTAGAGTTTATAGCAGGATATTGTAAATAATTGGTCAGGCCTGGATTTAACACACCGTGCTTGGTCACTTTACCCCTCAGTTCTCTGGGCCAAATAATATTATTTAGAATGAAATTGCTGCACTTGAGTATCACAACCATCAAGGAAGAATGATTTATTCTTGGACAAAATTTCGCTTAGAGATCAATATATTTTTGGAAAACAGAAAATTATGGTTGTGAGGAAAACCAAATCTCCAAGGAGACCCCTGGTAATAATTGGCTTTTCATTTAGAATGGACCCAGGACTTAGCGAGTGCACATGTTCACACCCGGTTTGCAGAAGTTGCCTCCCCTCCCCGGCTGGCAGGGCTCCTTTGACAAGCTGTTTCTGGCACTGGTTATCCCAAGATCCCACGTGAGGGAGCAGCCGCCCACTCTTTCTGTAAATTCTGGAGTAATGCCAATAAAAACAAAATTGGAAGCTTTCATTTTAATTCTACACGGAAAATAAATCATAGGAATTTAACTATAAGCGATGTGCATTAATTAATTTGGAATTCTGCAGCTGTGTGGAATGAGGAGCATGCACCAAAATCCTTCCTGGTGAGGTGCTTTTCTGTGCTGTGGAATTCAGGTAGATCTGAGCCTCCATCCTTTCTACTTCATCATATTTGCTAAAATGTATGTCCTGGGTGGGGGTTCTTGAAGTATCTGTATCAATTTGAAACAAACATACAATATTTTGAAATACCACTTATTTTTTTGAGATAGAGTCTTACTATGTCACCCTTGGTAGAGTGCAATGATGTCATAGCTCACAGCAACCTCCAACTCTTGGGTTCAAGTGATTCTTTTGCCTCATCCTCCCAAGTAGCTGGGACTACAGGTGGCTGCCACAATGCCCAGCTATTTTTAGAGATGAAGTCTCACTCTGGCTCAGGCTGGTCTTGAACCTGAGAAATAATAATTTTAAAATTAAAGCATGGCTCAGTACCCTTAGCTCAGTGTTTGGAGTGCTGGCCACATATACTGGGGCTGGGGGTTGAAACCCAGCCCAGGCCTACTAAACAAAAATGACAACAACAACAAGAAAATGGCTGGGCACTGTGGCTGACACCTGTAGTCCCAGCTACTTGGGAGGCTGAGGCAAGAGAATCACTTAAGCCCAAGAGTTGGAGGTTGCTGTGAGCTGTGACATCACAGCACTCTATTGAAGGTGACATAGTGAGACTCTGTCTCAAAAAAAAAAAAAAAACTGGGTGGTGCCTGTGGCTCAAAAGAGTAGGGTGCTGACCCCATATGCTGGAGGTGGCAGGTTTAAAACCCAGCCCTGGCCAAAAAAAAAACCGCAAAAAAAAAAAAAAATTAACAAAGCATCATAAAATCTAATAATCTTTATCCAAAAAGATTCGTTTGACCCCTGAAACTCTATTCTTCCCTATTTTGAATAACAAGCTAGATTCCACTTGTCCTGATCATATTAATCATTTCTTTATAATAGAATCTACCTATTTAGTAGCAAAAACATGCTCTGCCCTACACGTTTCTCATTTCAATCTTCATGTATTTGCTGTCATTCCAACCCCGTTTGTCTGAAAGATTTCAGCACAGCTCATGCCCAGGGCCCCAAGTGAGTTTGGCATATTTTGATGGACATAGCAAACGTGTTGGCAGCTTGAGGACGTTCAGGAAAGCGTCAGAGCAGATGACGGCAGCTCTGACTCTGAAATGAACGGCAGTGTGGCAGTCTGGTTCTGGGGCCCAGGACACAGAGGACTGGAGAAGCAGAGCCTGTTGGGAGAGTCAGTGTTATAAAGCCAACGTGTTGGAGAAAGTCTGCAGAGGCTGGGGTCGGTATTCTTTTCAAGCTGCAGACCAGTCTTGAGTGCACTCAAGTAAAACTGGAAAATTCAATGTTAAGTATTTTTTTTATTTTATTTTAAAATATCTTAAAAGCCAGGCTTCTTATTTTGAAATTTCTGGTTGGAAAAGCAAGTATCCATAGACCGAAGGGGAGAAGGGAATGTAATTCAGAGCTTCCCGGAACATAGAGAATCTGTTGACAGTTTCGTAAAAGGAAATTGAGTTTTGCAGCTGTACTTTCAAGAAAAAATGAAGTTCATCCATTTTTTAACGTACTCAGCAGACAGAGAAGGGAACAACCCAGTGGCAACTGTGTGGCCAGTCCTAACAGCCAGACCCTTGTGCCAACGTGATTTCCAAACTCAGCAGGGACACCCAGAGAAGAGTGATGTGCTGGACGATGTCTGTGGACTCCAGGCCATCTGTCACGAGTGCTGGGCCCGCGGCCACAGACACCGATAGTGTGGGAGGAAAAACATGCCCTCGATGGAGTTCCCGCAACAGAGAATGCTGAGGCAGTGATTTGTGGTTCAATTACCAAAGACATGTCCTTGGCAATGCCACGCTTCTGGCCCCAGACCTCTTATCTCTTACTCTGCTTGCTTTTCTGTTCGGTTTTTGTTTTGTTTTTCTTTTTACACACACTGCTTGTTTGTGGCCTAGGGGTTAAAAAGCAGTGGCAATGAAAAACAGGAAGTTGGGTCTTTGCATTGTGTGGTGGATGTTGCATGTGTATCTCCAAGTGAAATAGCACCCAGCACACACACCCAGTGGGGATGCCTGCGAGTAAGGCAGGCTCTGCCCAGCGCACCCCCGGGGCAGACTCACCTGCCTTGGCTAACTAGGAGGCACACAGCCTGCAGCCTCGTTTGGCTCCCTTCCCACTTACAATGTGAATTTGTGCAAATCCCCTCCCGTCTCTGGGCCTCCGTTTCTGTTGTTTCCAACCTGGGGATGATAGAGTGTTTGGTGAGGACTAAAAACAAGGTAGGATTTGGAAGGAACGGGAAGAGGGCTGCCCCACCCAGGAGGCGCTCAGCAGCCGTCAGACGTGGTGTGTTGGATCCGTGGAGACCGAACCATGTTACTTCTAATGTTTCTACTCTAATTCAGACATTTCCTAAAGAAAATCAGACGTCCAGCAGCCTCGGCCTCCACGCTTCTGTGTTCCTTTCGGTTGTGCTGAGAAGCAGTAAGAAAAAGAGTTGCTAAGAAAAATCCCCGTGGACGAGCATGAAAGCAGCGTCTTCCGTCTCCCGTCCCCATTTTATGAGCAGGCAAAAGTTCTAATTGATGTCTTGACCCTTTTCTTTGGAAGGAGTACGTTAGCCGGGTGGAGAGACTGGAAAAGTCCCTTGTGAATGTCATTTTCCTTTACCTGATGGTGTCAAAAAGCCACGTATCAGGATGAAGGGAGAGAAACGTGCGTAATTCACAGCTATAAAGCAGTCGGGTCTCAAACTTCCCTGTCGCACTTGCTGGGCTTAGAGAAATGACAAGATCTCTGCATATTCATATTATATTGATATCAACCATATTTTACATTTTCTTAGAAACTTGAAAAGCCAGCTATTATGTGAGGATGAGTAGCTGTGGTTTGCTGATTTTATAGAAGTGGTAAGAAGTAAAAATTACGGTCTAATAGAATGGAGTTTGGGAAAGCCTTTGGGGCCTGACCCACCCTGAGCTGCTTCTGACGATCTGCTCCATGGGGGCCGTGGGGTATCTGGTGCCTCTGTCCCCATGTTGTCCGCAGTTGACCTCTGTGTGTCAGGGTGCTCCACATTCCATTCTGAACGTGCTGCCTGATGGTCTGAGACCATAGTTTACCCTGCCCTGGGCTCTCTGGGTTAGGTCCTGATCGGCCTCTATCAGCAGCTGTGTCTGTATCAACTCCTGGCACTGTGTTTTGGCCCAGACTGCGGGCCTAGAGCCAGGGGCTGGCCTACCCGGTCTGTTCCAGGCTGCAATCTGTCCAATCCCTGCTAAATCTTTAACTAGAGTTAGAAATGAAACCCAGGCTACACGTAAATCATGAGGTATTTATGCTAAAGTAGGAGGAGTCAAAATGGTTCAGTGTGAGATAAACACAATAAAAACCCACTAGGAAGTCCCGAAGCTGGCCTGTGAGGATTCTGCAGGTGAAGCTGTCTTGCAGATGACTGAACTCAAGCACAGTGCACTTGTAACTTCATCCCTAGAGGCCAGAGACATTCAGGAATCAATTCTTCAAGTTGTAAAATTATGCTTAAGTAATAAAATAATGAAATTTACAGAATTTTGGTATCTTTATCCTTGATTGTCTTTATTTTATTTTGTTCTTTGAGATTAAGTCTCACTTTGTTGCCCTTGGTAGAGTGCTATGGCATCGTAGCTCACAGCAACCTCAAACTCCTGGGTTCCAGCGGTCCTCCTGCCTCAGCCTCCCAAATAGCTGGGACTTTAGGCACCTGCCACAATGCCTGGCTACCTTGATTATCTTCATAAAATTCTGAAGATGTCTGGACAGATTCTGTAGCAGGGCCTATGAACTATGCTTATTTGCTTCAACAAAACAAAGCTGAGAATTCTGGTACTCTGCCAGGCAGACAAGGTTTTAGCAGGGGTGTCCAACCCATGGCCCATGGGCCACATGCAGGTTATTTGAGAACTGTTTTGCTCATCTACAGTGGCAGAGATCATGAAAAATATGCACAAAATTTTTTTTGTTTTTTGGGTTTTTTTGCTCATCAGCTTTCATTAGTGTTTGTGTATTTAAGGTGTGGCCTTAGACAACTCTCCTTCCAAAATAAACCAAAAGGTCAGACACCCCTGCAAGGGGTTACAGAAAGTCAGAATTGGCCCTTTCCTGTTACTTTCTAAACCAGTGGTTCTCAGCTTTCCTAATGCCATGATGTATTTTCATTATTACAAAAGAGTTGTGCCCCACAGGCTAGGAACCCCTATTCTAAACTGTCAAGCTTCTAGGTTCAGTCTTCTCTAGGCCTCCTTCTGGCCTTTTGCACCGTCACTACTAAGTAAGGTACCTGAATAGGCCTTCCCTGCTATGTCTCATGCTCCAGAGCCCTCCCTGTCACCTGCTGTCCTCGCTGTGTCTTGTGCTCCAGAGCCCTCCCTGTCACCTGCTGTCCCTGCCGTGTCTCATGCTCCAGAGCCCTCCCTGTCACTTATTGTCCCTGCCGTGTCTTGTACTCCAGTGCCCTCCCTGTCACCTGCTGTCCTTGCTGTGTCTCGTGCTCCAGAGCCCTCCCTGTCACTTACTGTCCCTGCCGTGTCTTGTACTCTAGAGCCCTTCCTGTCACCTGCTGTCCCGGCTGTGTCTCCTGCTCCTGAACCCTCCCTGTCACCTGCTGTCCTTGCTGTGTCTCATGCTCCAGAGCCCTCCCTGTCACTTACTGTCCCTGCCGTGTCTTGTACTCCAGAGCCCTTCCTGTCACCTGCTGTCCCGGCTGTGTCTCCTGCTCCTGAACCCTCCCCATCACTGGCAGCTTCTCTTTCTATTCCAGACACCACGATCCCAAACACCATTTTTGTTTTATTCTTTTTCTTCAGATCCTTTAGATTTTCTTGTGTCTGATCAAATAGGAAATGGTCCTTGAAGATCATTTAAAAACTTTTCTTAGCTAAAACTTATAAAATACAAAACTGAATTATTAGTTTATTTAACAATGTTCCAAATTAGAAGATCTCTATTTTTTTATACAGTGTGCAGCAAGTGTAAAATGTGAAGCAGCTGAAACGTGAGGGGGGTTTGTTTCTTGTGCACAGAGGTGGAAAGCAGGTGTTTCTAGTCAGAATGAGGCTGCACATGGTGGTCCGAGTTCCAGGGGCGGCTTCAACCTTCTGTCTCTAAACTTGCCAGTTACCAGCCGGCAGCAGGGGAGGAGCTGTAGGGGGCGCTGTGGAGGCACCCACCGGCCAGGTTCACATGCCAGGGCTAGACCAGCCAGATGGCCACACCTAACTGCAAGGGCATCTGGGAGGGAGAGACAGGTGTGTGCCAGATAACAACCTCACTCATGGTCCTCAGACCTCAGACGCAGCAAAAGTTCCATCTGTCCTCATGAGCCACCTTGCTTCATTTTGTATCTTGAGGAAAGACCTGGCCTGATTGTGGTCTGTGTTTTGCCGTAACGCCTGGAGGTCTGAAGCTAAATTTAGCGCTCATCTGATACAACTCTGCTTCACTTGGGCTTTTCGAGACATTTGTATTATCTGACTCTCATTCTTTGATCTTTGCTTTAATAGCCTTCCTGCCCGTGAGCCTTCTGTAGTAGCTGAAATAACTCTTTGTGGAAATCAGCGGAGGTAAAAACAATGAATAAAAATGTAGTAACTTTCAGGTGTGGTAAGATCTAATCAAACACTTCTGTAGACATGTCATTTGACCCCTCACTTGCCTGAAATGTAGGCAGGGTGAACATTTTTACTTCCCATTTACACATAAGACAGAGGTTCAAAAATATCTGAGTCCCTCCACAGGGCAGAGCCGTAACTCCTGGGTGAATTGTCAACTCTCCAGGCAGCTGCTTGGCAGGACTCCCACCAGCCAAAAGGTAAACTTCCTTCCTTTGGGATGTTCCTGTAAGGACATGAATCCAAAAAGATAAAGACTTCCTATAACCCCACAAGCTTGTTAATAATGTAGGGGTACTGTGCCTGCTAACTTGACCTTAATGAATAATCAGCAAATAATGAACAACTTCTACTATATAATCAATGTAGAGACAGGGTTGAAGAATGAAGAGAAAAACCCATTGTCTTTAAAATATTATGGTTCTTAAAAGGATTTCACTGGGGACTTTTGAACAGGTAAAGCTTAATCTTTAACTCTGTGATGTACACAGCGCAAAGTGCATCCAGCAGCCTCAGTCAGTTCGTCACCTGCTGAGCAAAGGTGGCAGCAGGTCAGAGCAGTCCTCAGCCAGCCGCCTTAGTGGAAGTGAAACACCCAGTTTGGATGGCAGCAGTAAATCAGGGAGGCTCTCAGGTCTCCTCCCTGGCATTGGGGTGACAGTTGAAGGCTGACCTGATACTGACGCCGGCGAGCGCGGAGGGGTCCCTGGGGTTTTGTCTGACTTGTTAAAGTTCACAGGAGTCGATAGGGAGCGGTGTCATCACCAAAACTCACAGAACTGATGTGCCAGTCAAAGCCAATGAGAAATGAGTCTTCCTGAGCACCGAGGCCTTCGTGCTGAGTTTTGTGACAAGCTCTAATAGCTTCACGTCTTTTCCAATTTCTCTGTGTACTTTTTATAAAGGCACTTACAGAAATTAATCTGGACAAGGTGCTTTTGGTGAACAAATGTTTTATCCTTAAACCTTGTTGTAACCAAGAAGATCATTATAAAGGAGGAAGGAAGAAGCCCGGGACGCCTGCGGCTGCCGGTTTACAGCACGTCCGGCAGCTTAGCCTGGGGGTCACGGGCCCTGCTATGTTTTAAAATGTCCTAAGAATTAAAGAAGAACAAAGAAAAAAAATGGACAATAAAAGCACTGTGATTTGTGCTGACTTCACATTTGTCACATTTCACCAAGGACAGCAGACCGCAGGTGTCACAAGACGCCACCAGCTCTGTTGCTAGAAAGAGGAAGCCTCCCGATTGCCCCGAAGTGGTTTCTGACTTTTTCCCAAGGTTCTGTCTCAACTTGCTAAGAAAGTTCTTGCCAAGGAAAGTTCTTCCCTCACCCTCATTGTGTCTCGCCCGCATTTTGTGGATATGACTCTGATGAAATCCTGATTCTCTGGACACAGCCACGCTCTCTGCTCTGTCACCTCCTGGTGCGTACATCTCTCCCCAGTTCTGTCAGCACACCCGAGACCAGGTGGGCCTTGTAGTCTTGCTACAGACCTGCACTGTCCAGTACATGTTGTATGTGTAGGGTGACCAGATTTTTACATTTGTAAAGCGGGACAACATGGCCGGGGGACAGGGCGGGGGCAGGGCAGGGCCTGGCAACAATGCAAACTTTGATAAGCAGTTCTCGATAATCACTTCTCAACAATTATTTGTTATTATTACAGTTTAACATTATAAAATTAATAAAAATAATATAAAACTCATATTCTGGCGAAATAGCCACATGGCAGCCGAAACTGTATATTCCCTTCCTGTTCTCAGAAAGAATCCTGTGCATTCTTTCCAAAAATTGGACTTTTTAAAAATGCCGTGGGACATGGGACAAATTGTTGAAAATTGGGACTGTCCCACCAAAAGTGGGATGTCTGGTCACCCTATGCATGTGGCTTTTTTTTTTTTTTTTTTTTGTGACAGAGCCTCAAGCTGTTGCCCTGGGTAGAGTGCTGTGGTATCACAGCTCACAGCAACCTCCAACTCCTGGGCTTAAGTGATTCTCTTGCCTCAGTCTCCCAAGTAGCTGGGACTACGGGCACCTGCCACAACACCCAGCTATTTTTTGGTTGTAGTTGTCATTATTTGGCAAGGGATTCGAACCCACCAGCTCTGGTGTATGTGGGTGGCACCTTAGCCACTTGAGCTACAGGTGCCAAGCCACATGTGGATGTTTTTTAATTTTAATTTTTTATTTCAGGTTAATAAGAGGGTACTAGGTTACCCTATTAAAATTTGCAAGGTAAAGTCTGAAGTCTTTGTTGTAACTGAGTCCTTCACCCAAGGAGTGAACCAGACACCCGACACTGTCTCTGACAGGTGGGAACTTACCCCTGCTGCCTCCCCACTTCTGGAATCAGTTGTGTTTTTCTCTCGTGTGGCCTGTAGTTGTTGATCTACTATTTTCAGATTAGTGCTGAATACGTGGGATACTTGCTTTTCCATTAGTGAGACACTTACTTAGGAGAATGTTCTCCCAGTCCATCCAATGAATACAAAAGATGCCAGGCCTCCATCTTTCCTCGTGGCTGAGCAGGGTCCCCTGGTTCACACACACACAGTTTATCCGTCCCCTCCCGGATGATGGGCACTCGAGTTGTTTCCGCATCTTTGTGATTGTGTGAATTGAGCTGCTATGAACATTCACGTGCAAAATGATTTGTTTTTCTTCTGGGTAGATACTGTGCAAAATTAAATTAAAGTAAGAGTAAGAATTTCTCTTAAATTGAGTAAGAAGTTAATAAAATTTAAAAAGACAAGCAATTCCTTACAGACACCAGCCATATTTCGAGTACTATAGCCACACGTGGCTAGCGGCTGCAGAGAATATGAAACGTTTTCTCCACTGTGGCAAGTTCGGCAGGACAGTGCCATCCCAGCCTCCCCCTTCTCACGGTTTCCTACTAACTTGTTTTGTGTTCTCACTTCCCGCCAGGTGTATTTAGCCAAGTCGTTGCTCTCTGCCCCTCCGTGTCCCTGGAAATGCAACAGACAGCTGGTGCTTGGAGCCCAGAGGCCACATTGATTCTTGGCCCCAGAGATAACAGAAATTTTTCCTTCCTGTCTGGCATAGGACATCTCTCTCCGTGTTCCTTTCCTAGGCCTATAAAACGTGGGAGCATCCATTTCTTTGGGGGAGTTCTCTCTCTGTTGTCCAACCCTCCTGCTCTACTCCCAGTGCACTCACCTTCAGTCTGGCTCTACGGTTCCAACAAGCCGCTCACAGGCTTACCCGACACGGGAACATCACCCAGGGGTCCCAGTCTCATTGGTCCTTTTGCGTTTACTTAAACTTATTCCTATTTTTTTCTTTCTTTTTTTTTTTTTTTTGCAGCCCTTTTCTGCAGTTGGATTTGAACCCGCCACCTCCAGGACATGGGGCCGGCGCCCTACTCCTTGAGCCACAGGCGCCGCCCTAAATGTATTCCTATTTTAGGCCCCACCAGATGCTAATGCCTCAGGTTGGAATATTCCTCTTCCATCTGCAAGAATTTCCTAGTGGGCTCCTTCTCATGCCTCGGGTTTAAAGTCTCAGGAAAGTCTTTCTCAGGCTGGATTAGCCCCTTGCCCTGAGACTGTTCCCTCTTCTCAAACTCCCGGCCTGTCCCTGCCGTGGCTTTGATCTCAGGTGCTCTGGTTAAGGCAGTGCCACTGTTTTTTGTATCTATGTGTCAGGTTCAGGAGGTGATGAGGGCGTCAGGCTGAGAGGATCCGGGTGAAAGTGAGGTATCTGGGGAAGGAAGAGGGGCGTCCAGAGCCAGACCTCACGGAGAGTCTCCCAGGGATAGGGACGCAGCTGGTACAAAAAATAAAGAAGCAGGGACGTTTTACGGAAGAGAAGGAGCAGAAACAGAGACGGCACAGCCAGTACATAAAGTTTCATTCATTTTTACGATGCCTATTTGTTTTAAGGTCCCTTATTTATTTTATTAAAATAAATAGAAGTAACAGATGAATCTCACTGTAAGGAAAAAAACCAAATTGACCAGGAAGTTCCCCTCTTACCAGGCCTGCGCTCAGCTGCTACACTTCCCTGGGTAACCACTCTTAATATTTTTCATGCCTTTCTTTCCAAATGTGCCCATCTACATAGCACATGTAGGTTTATTTTATATATAATCTATTCACATATATTACCACATTTTATACATTTAAGAAGGATTTCTATACCTTCTTAGCTACTAATCAAGAGAAAAAACTACAGTTCGTTAGGAATTTGATCTGAAACTCTAAGAAAGAAGATGTCCTTTTCACAATCATAAAGTTAGAAAAGGTTAAAAAGATCAATTATATCCACTGTTGGCAAAGAATCAGGGAAAGAGGTATTATTACTAAGATGATGAGTTGGCGAAGTTTCACTGGAAGACGATTTCCAGCACATATCAAACATAAAATGTAAACCGTACCACGTGGATACTTCTGGAACCAGCAGTCCAGTTCTACAAGTTGCCTGAATACATCCTGACATGTGCAGATATGATTACAATTATATAAACTGGAAACCTCAATAATCTATACATAAATGGATAAATTATAGTATTCTCTTGCTCTGCTACTAAAAAGAATAAAGAAGACACTTCTGAGATTGCCAAGATCTGCTCTTCAATGAAAACATGAAAATAATCAAATAGGGTATAATTACATCCTAAAACGCAAAATGTGTGCATTTATGTGTGTCCAGGTCTCAGTTACAGAAAACTAGATCTGTGATTGTAGCGTGGCAAATTATAGCAAATGGCTCTTTGGGCAGCTCATCTCCACCATAATTTAAAGATGTTATTAAAATCAGTATGCCAATGTAAAGACTCTATGGCACTCCAAACAAACAGTGCTGAATTTAAAGGCAGTAACTTTTACAGATACTTCTTCCTTCTACCATTAATAAATAGTGTTTCTCCATCAATTTCCTTTCAGTGAGTTAAACTTTGAAAGAGAGACACAATTAGGAGCTTTTTACAGCCTTTGTTTTATGGATAAGGAAATAAAACTCCAAAACACAGAACTTGTCCTTTCCCACTGAGTGACTGGCAGAGCCAGGACATCACACACCATAGTCTAATAGACGGTTTTTGTCTCTTTTCTCTTCATGAAAAGCTCTCACCTTAACTCTATTCCCAAAGTTATTTTATGCATTATTATTCTCATAATCTGGGTCATCCTTCATTACTATGACCCTTCAAACTTGCTAATATCTGTAAAAGATGTGAGCATGCCTCCTCAAGACAAAAGAGTATACTTACAGTACATTCCCTCGTTTTTATAGCAGATGTTTGTTGAACATGTGCCCTGTGGCAACTGAAATCCCAGGTAGACGCAGTCCTTCTCTCAGGGAAGTTCCAGAGTGTAATGGCACTCTCAGAGGAAGAGAACAGTGTCGGGACCTGGGCGGGGTCTGGGGAAGGCTTTTTGGAGGGATTGACATTCGGGCTGCCCTCTGGGGCTGCCCATGCAAAAGAGACCAGAGAGAGTCAGACAACATCTAGGAGCCAGACGCCCAAAACTCACTGATGGATTGGGGGTGGAGAGTAAGGTATAGCAAGTATTGAATCAGGAAACACAAAATGCGAAATTGGTAGTTTCCCCTCTGAATTTTTATTTTGAAAATTGCCAAACCTATAGAAGAGTTGACAGTGGAGAGATGAGGACCGTGAACTTGTCTTCATCTAGATCCGACAACCGTGACCATTTGGCCGCATTTTCCTTCTCCCCCTGTGTGCACAGGCAGGCTTTATCACAATCATTTAAACGTGAGTTTCAGAGGCCCCATGACAGTTTACCTCTAATTAGCTCAATGGATGTCTCCTAGGAACAGGGCACTCACTTGTGTAACCACAATGCCATTACTACAGTCAGGAAATTCAGCTGCACACACTAAGGAAAAGGTCCATAGATGGCTCCATTTGCCCTAGTAATGTCTGTTGGTGTGTTTTTTAAAAAAATCCATTTTTGATTTAAAAATCACAGCCAGGATTGCGTATTTCCTTCAGTTGACACAGCTCCTTGGCTTCCTTTAATCTTGAGTGCTAATTTGTTTCATCTTTCGTGACATAGGCGTGTTGGAAGAGTCGATGACAGTTGGTCAGAACATCCCATGATCTGGATGTTCTTACTGATTCTTCATTGTTAGACTCAGCTTCACTGCTTTTGGCAAAAATACTGCATAAAATTTATTATGTCGACACCCTGCATGGCGTCAGGACATACCTCATGGCAGTTTCTCCCATTATTGGTGACGCTGTAAGTGGGATCCTGCATTGACATTATCCATTGTAAAGTGATGTTTTTACACACTTTTAAATATTACACAATATTAAAGTGAATATTCAACAAACTTCCACTCGTTGGATCGAGCATTGATCCATTGCCTTGCTGGAAACAGTGGCTGTTTTTTAACAGTGATTTCAAAATCTATTGACTTTTCTTTATTTTAACACGGCACACCTGTGTCAGATAGAGGCTTCTGGTTTGTGTCCTTTCTCTCTGTTTTGAGTCTTACTACAGATTCATGAATTCACTTACTCCATTCATTGTGTTATTTTCTATTACTAGCATACTCTTTCTGTTCTCAAAATGCCCCAAATTTGGACAGTGTAAGCTCCTTCAAGCCAGTGTCTGGGTCCTTTTAACAAATTTCCATCCATCTCTTATTACCTTCTTGCACAAAGTAATGTTACTGCTCAAGACATAGAACCAGTCATTCCTCCAGGCATCCACAGTTCCATTTATTGATATTTGGAGAAATAGGATCTGGGTGGCAGTGTGCTCAATGATGCTGGGAGTGACCCCTTTCTGTTCCTTTGGTTCACAGAATTAGAATACATCTATCCATCTATACACCCACACACACACACACACATATTTTATCTGCTAAATGTGCTTTTTAAAATAATGAATTTATTTTAATACCTCCAATTCAGTTCCAACACCACAGGGTCCCCCCACCCTCTGCCGTTCTGACCTTATCATTTGCATTTCTGCTCTCTCCTATTTTGAGATTCTGTTGCAGCAGCATCAGGATATTGAGTCATATGCTGTCTTCAATAACACATACCAATGGGTTCAGAATTGTCACATCAATACCACTCTAAAGAAAAACATTCAAGACGTATTTGCAGTAGTTTTTGTTCTTATATTGCACGGGTCCACAGCTCAGAGAACGGGGCTTATAGGTTATACTAAAATTAATTTATTTTGCCATATGATTGTATTATCATCTTGTTACATGGTTAGGTTAGTATATGTTGAATTTTACGATATAAGAAGTCTTTGCTTTAATTTAATTTTATCGACTATATAAAACATTTTTTATAGTTCGAAAGTCAAAGCTCTATAAAAAGGCATAGTTAGAAAAACGTTGCCCTGTTCCTTTCCTTTCCTTGACATCCCCTGTTGTGCCCTGGGGGCAATTTTCCTTAGCTATGGAAGTTTTCCCTGTGATTGTGTGTCTATGTAGATATTTTTTACTTTCTCACATAAACGATAGCGTGCCTTTATTCTCTATTATGTATTGAGTTTGTTCACTCTGCATCTTCAGATCAGTTCACGCAGAGCATTCGGATTTGTTTGGCAGGTGTCTCCTATTAGGATGGGTGAATGCTTCCACATGTCCCAGTTTGGAAACTCCTACCCGTGAGTGATATGCTTTTAATGTATGTCTCTGCAAATTTTGCTTCTGTTGACTCTTTCCTACTACTCCTAACAGCTGCTGTTCTTGGTTTACTTCACAACCCTGTTTGTTGGTGACATTTCTGGTCACTCCTTCTCCATCTGCTCTGTGAGTGCCACTCTCTCTGCATCCCCTAAATCCTGGTTTGCCTCAGCCTTCTGCCCCATAACCTCTTCTCACTTCACATGCTCTGCCTGATTTGTGAAAGCCCATTTCTTGGCTTCATCCATGGTCTAATTGCTGGGGATGCACAAATAAACATCCTTATCCAGACCATTTTCTGACCACTGAACCTCTAGATCCCTCAGCCTGCAAGTCCTACACCGGCCACTCAAAGCAACAAATCCGTATCTTCTTCCCTCAAGAGGAAGCTTTCTTTCCTCTTTCCTTTGGGCTTCAAAATTTTCAGAATTAAAAATTAGGGGAAAAACCCAGTCTACAGATTCATGCAGAGGACAGTGGTGGAATAAACCATGGTGCATTTTTAAAAGAAGTATTAGTATCATGGGTGGGAGTTTTCCAGGCTTGGAGATATGGAAACATTAGCCTGAACTCCCTGTGCTCCGGAAATCCAGAACCCTTCTTAAGTTCCGCACGTTCAAAGTCAACCTCTGCTCCTCCTCCACCACAGCTGGCGTCTCTGTCCCATTGGAGTAACATGCCTGAGACTCAGCTCTTTACTCAGCTACCTGGACTTTCCCTCTAGAAAGCATTTACAGGTTTACTGGGTGCAGCTGAAAGATTTGGGGAAGACTGGGCAACACGCGAGAAATGTTTGCATTTCTGAAACACAGTGACACTGACACCTCCACTGTGACAGTCATTTTAGCCAGGCCCACGGGGCTTTTCCTAAGGGCACATTATTGCCAGGCCACCTCTGCTACCTTGCTGTCTGCTGTCCTTCCCACCTGAGGGCACATCATTGCCACCTCTG
>CAUYQV010140777.1:0-15632 GCA_963574575.1 Galagoides demidoff
AATTGGAAGATAAAGCAATGTAGTAATGTGGTTTTTGGTCTTCTGGATATATAAAGGAATTGCAGGATCAAATGGCAGGTCTTTTTTTAGTTCTCTAAGTGTTCTCCAGATGTCTTTCCAAAAGGAACGTATTAGTTTGCATTCCCACCAGCAGTGTAGGAGTGTTCCCTTTTCTCCACTTCCACGCCAGCATCTCTGGTTTTGGGATTTTGTGATATGGGCTAATCTTACTGGGGTGAGGTGATATCTCCAAGTAGTTTTGATTTGCATTTCTCTGATGATTAAGGATGGTGAGCATTTTTTCATATATCTGTAGGCTATGCACTTACCTTCTTCAGAGAAATTTCTCTTTAAGTCCCTTGCCCACCCTGAGATGGGATTACTTGGTCTTTTGTTGCTAATATGTTTGAGTTCTCTATGGATTCTGGTTATTAAACCTTTGTGAGACACATAACCTGCAAATATCTTCTCCCATTCTAAGGGCTGTCTGCTTGCTTTACTTACTGTGTTCTTGGCTGTGCAGAAGCTCTTTAGTTTGATCAGGTCCCAATAGTGTATTTTTGATGTTGCTTCAATTGCCCGGGGGTCATCCTCATAAAATATTTGTCCAGGCCGATTTTCTTCAAGTGTTTTCACTACACTTCTAGTATTTTTATGGTTTCACGTCTTACGTTTAAATCTTTAATCCAGTGAGAGTCTATCTTAGTTAGTAGTGAAAGGAGTGGGTCCAGTTTCAGTCTTCTACAGGTTGCCAGCCTGTTCGCCCAGCACCATTTGTTAAATAGGGAATCTTTTCCCCACTCAATGTTTTTAATTGGCTTGTCAAAGATCAGGTAACAGTTAAGTAGCTGGGATCATCTCTTGGTTCTCTATTCTGTTCCATATATCTACCTCTCTGTTATTGTGCCACTACCATGCTGTTTTAATCACTATTGATTTATAGTATAATCTGAAGTCTGATAGCATGATTCCTCCTGCTTTATTTTTATTCCTGAGTAATGTCTTGGCCATTATCTGATTCCATATAAAATGAAGTATTATTTTCTCCAACTCTTTAAAGTATGACAGTGGAGCTTTAATAGGGGTTGCATTAAAATTATATATTTTTATCAGAATGTTTATTGCAGCCCAATTCATAATAGCCAGGTCATGGAAGAAGCCCAAGTGCCCATCGATCCACGAATGGATCAACAAACTGTGGTATATGTACACCATGGAATACTATGCAGCCATAAAGAAAGATGGAGACTTTGCCTCCTTCATGTTTACATGGATGCAGCTAGAAATTGTTCTTCTTAGCAAAGTATCACAAGAATGGAAGAAAAAGTATCCAATGTACGCAGCCCTACTATGAAACTAATTTATAGCTTTCATATGAAAGTTATAACCTAATTATAGCCTAAGAATATCAGAGGGGGGAGGTGGAGGGGAGGGGGTGGATGAGTGGAGGGAGGGTGATGGGTGGGATCACCTCTATGGTTTATTTTACAAGGGTACAAGTGAATCTTTCTAAAAGTAGAATATAAACATCTTAACACAATAACTAAGAAAATGACATAAGACTATGTTAATTAGTTTGATGAAAAAATTTCAAATTGTATATGAAAACACCACACTGTACCCCACGATTGCATTAATGTACACAGCTATCATTTAATAAAAATAAATATATAAAGCAATGCAAATTACCCAATCTAAACAAAAATTAATTCATGCCAAGACACAAAGACACATTGAAATGAAAGTTTTGAAAATGAGGAACCAAAACAATTTTGAAGTATCCATATAAAAATGACAACCTTACCTATAGGGTAGAAGCCATTAAAATGACAATATCAATCTCATCTGAAACCACAGGGACAAGAAAAGATGTCAAGTCAGAATCTTATACCCAGGAAATTATTCTTTAAGAATAAAGTTTTCATGGTATTCCAGATTGAGAAAATGCAATGCAAATGATTGCCAGCTCATATAGCCTAAAATATGTGTAAAAAACATGTTCTCTAAAACAAAGAAAGAACATCTGGGATGAAGAAAGACTTATGTTAAGAAAAAATATGGGCAAGTGCAATAGGCTGTTTTTATCCTTTTAAGTTTTCTAAAATATATCTATAGTTGAAGTAAAAGTTTGTAATAATGTGTGATGTACCTCTGAATATATATAAAGAAAATATTTAATTTTTTGTAAACAGAGAAGCATAAAGAAACATAAGGCAGGTTAACGTTTTTATACTTTATCATACAAGACAATGATAAGTTATGTTTATAAAATGCAGTATGTAAAGGAAATACTAAAACTGAAGCATAAGAGATATATTAAAAAATGTTACAAACAAAATAGAATTCAGGCCAAGTGTAGTGGCTGATGACTATTATCCCAGTACTTTGGGAGGCTGAAGTGAGAGGACTGTTTGAGGCCAGAGTTCAAGTGTTCAAGACCAGTCTGAGCAGCATAGAGAGGTCCTATCTCTACAAAAAAAAAAAAAAAAAAAAAAAAAAAAGGAGAGAGAGAGAAGGAGAAGGGAAAATTAACCAGGCACATTGGCAAGCACCTGTAACTCCAACTGCTTAAAAGGCTGAGGTAGGAGGATTTCTTGAGACCAAGAAATGGTATGATTTAGTGATGACATTTTACTCCAGCCCAGGCAACCCAGCAAAATTATGTTTCAAAAAAAATAAAGAAAAGAAAAGAAAAACTAATTCAAAAAGTATTTAAGTAACCCCCAAAATAAAAAGTCAGTAAAATAAAATCAGAGAAACAAGATACCAAGAAAACATTAGCCTTAACATGTTAAAATTATACTGAAATAAAATGGAATGAATGCAACAATTAAAAGTCAGAGATCGGCAGAGTAAACAAAAAGTGTGGCCCAATTATACTCTGTCTACACAAAAGTCAGCTCAAATATAATTATACAGGCAAGTTGAAAGTAAAGTGACAAACATATATCATGATATATTTAGAGTAAACTTTCCAAGAGTGTCTATTTTCTTATCAGAAATAGATTTCTTTGCAAACAAATTATCTGGACAGATTAATATTACATAATAATAAAAAAATCAACCCATGAGCAAAGTATAGCAATTTAAATCTGTATTAACCAAAAAAGAGAAATCTACAAAATATGTTAAACAAAAATTGGTGTAATTGAAAGAAGAAATAAAAAAATCCATGATTACATTTGCAGAATGTCATCCATTTCTCAGTAATTGATAAAACAACTAGGTGGAAAATGAGTAAGAACAACACAACATTATCAACCATAGAATCTATTTGATATTTGTAGAACACTCAACAACAGCATAATAAGCATTCTTTTCAGGTGGCCATGGAATGTATACCAAGATAAACCATATCTTGAGTCATAAAATAAACCCTAAAAAATGTAAAAGAATTGAAATGTGGTTCTCTGATCACAAGGAATCAAAATAGAAATCAATAAGGAAAAGACAACTGGAAAATTTCAAAACCATTGGAAACCACATAATCCACAAGTCAAAGAAGAAATCTCCCGGAAAAAAAATACATTGAAATGAATAAAAATGTAAATATCTCAAACAGTCCTAAGAAGAAAGTTTCTATCACTAAATACAAATACATATACTAGGAAAGAAAACTAGTATCAAATCAACTTTTAAGTTCTCACCTGAAAAAACTAGGAAAAAAGCACAAAATATACATGAAGCAAAAAAATATAGACATATCAAAGAAAACAGTAGAAATAAATGAAAGGGAAAACAGAAAATCATAGGAAAAATCAATGAAACAAATGCTTTGTTCTTTGGGGAAAAAAAATCAATACAATTGACCTATCTCTAGCAAGACTGACAAAGAACAAAAAGAGAAGGCATAAATTACCAGTATCAGTAGTGAAGTAGTATATCATAATAGACACTACGGAACTCAAAAAGATAATAAAGGAAAACTACAAATGACTTTCCACATATACATTTGGCAACTTAAGTAAACAGGCTTCAAGTTTGACAAATAAGCACTATCATTTCTTGCCTTCTCATATGAAACAGATAATTTGAATAGCTTCACACCTACCAAGGAAATTGAGTTCATAATACCAAAACTCTCCCAAATGAAATACCACAACTCATATAGTGATGATGGAGAATTCTAACAAACATTTAAGAATTGAACAGTATCAATTTTGTACTGTGTCTCCCAGATAATATTTCTTCTTTAACTTATCTTATAGGATCAGCATTCCCCTAACACAAAAACCAGAAAAAATGCTATCAGAGGAAAGGGAAACTACAGACCAATACTTCTCACAAATATCAATGGAAAAATTCTCAATAAAATTTAGCAAATTAAATCATTAATGTATAAAGATAATTATCTACTATTACCAAGAGAAACTTACTCCATGTACACAAGGCTGGTTCAGTGTTAGAAGATCAATAAATGTAATCCATCACATAGAAAGACTTAGAATAAAAAGTCATAATTATTATCAATCTATGCATAAATAACATTTGACAAAGCTCAACACGCATTCATGACAAAAACACATGGCAAAGTGAGAATGAAGGGAAATTTCTACAACTTCATAAAGAGCATCTATAAAATACCTAAAGTTGACATTATATTTAAAGTAAGAATGCTTCCTCCTTAAGAAAAAAAAGGCAGGGATGTCAACTCTTAGCAGTCTTACTTGATAGAATGCTGGAAGTTTTAGGCAGTGAAGTAAGGCAAGCAAATACATATATAAATGTACAAACAACAGGACAGAAAAAAATTAAAACTATATTTTCCAAGGACATGATTATTTACATAGAAATGCCAATGGTTCTCTACTATAAGAAAAAGAACAAAAAATAAAAGGAATCCTTCAACTATTAAATGAGTTCAACAAGGTCACAGGATATAAGGTAAACATAGCAAAATCAATTGCATTTCTATAAATGCAATGAACATGCGGATATTAAAAATAAACATTCAATGTCATTTATAATTGTTCAAACAAACACTTCAGTAGGTGTAAAGCTAACAACATGTGCAGAGCAGCTGTATGCTGAAACTGTACAATGTTGATGAAACAAATCAAAGATCGGAGTAAAGTTAGACATACGCAATTCATGGACTGGAAAACTAAATATGGAAAAGATTCCATCTCTTCTCAAATTGATACATAGGTTTTATAAAATTTCTATTAAAATTCCAGGAAGATTCATTGCAGATATAAATAAGATTATCATAACATTTTTATGAAAAAGCAAAGGAGCTAAAATAACTAAAAAAATTCTGAAAAATCAGAATAAAGTGGAGGGGGAATCAGTTTACCAAATTTCAAGATTTATCACATAGCTACAGTAATCAAAATTGGGTAGTATTGGTGCCGGGATAATTACAGAGCTCAATGGAATGGAATAGAGAACTCAGAAATAGACCCACATATATATGCCCATATATGTGTCAAAATATGCGGAATATACACACACATATACTGCATAAGTATGATAGCAACACAACTAAGTGAAGGAAAGATAACCTTTTGAATAAGCAGTGATGAAGTAATTTGGCATGTACAGACAAAAAAGAGGTAAACTTTGATGTAAATCTTATGCATATATAAAAATTAACCAAAAATGAATCAGAGTTAAATGTAAAAATAAGAGAAAATTTTTAGGATCTAGAATTTGAGAAAAAGCATTCTTAAATTTGACACCAAAAGCAAGGTTCATAAAAGGAAAAATTAATGGGATGGATGTCATTAAAATAAAAAAGTTTTGTTCTCTGAAATATCCGGTGAAGAACATAAAAAGACAAGATGTAGAGAGAAAGAAAATATTTAAAGACCAAGTATCTGACAAAGGGCTACTATCTAGAATTTGTAAAGATCTCTAAAAACCCAACAAAAATAATTTAATCAGAAAATAAACAAATGACACCAAGAGACATTTCACTCAAGAGAATATGGTAATGACAAAGAAGTTCATCATGATTAGGTTTTAGAGAAATGCAAATTAAAATTACTGTGAAGTATCACTCCATACCTACCAGAATGGCAAAAATAAAAAACAGTGCAGTGTGGCTAACTGTGGAAAGCATGCAGAGACAATGGGTCCCTCACACGTACCTATGGGAATGTAAAAATGTTTGGCACCTTAAAACATAAACAAGCAACTACTATAACACCCAGCAAATACAATTGCCTTCCCAGACATTTGCTCCAGAGAAACTCATACAGGCAGTCCTCGAGTTACAAACATCCAACTAAGACATGACTCTCACTTATGAACAGAGGCTATCACAGGTAATAGGTAAACGTACCTGCTCTAACTTACATATAAATTTATCTTAAAAACAAACCGACAGAACCTATCTCACTCATAACCCAGGGAGTGCCTGTACTTAGATTCACACAAAAATACCTACCTAAAAACGTTGTAGGAGCTTTACTTTTACTGGCCCTAACCAGAACTTAACCCAGGGATCCTCTGGGGATGAATGGTTAAACAACCTGTGATATATCTATATTATAAAATACTACTCTAAAATAAAAAAGAATGAATGAGTTATTCATATACACGACAACCTGTAACAATATCCAGAGGATTATGCTGTGTACAGAAAAAAAAATTATAAAAGGTTACATGCTATACGATTCCATTTATATAACATTTTCAAAATGACAAAATTACGGAACTGGAGAACAGATGATTAATTGCCAGGAGTTGGAAGTGAGTGTGTGGGAGGAAAGGGGTGCAGCCAGAGGGCAACCTGAGGGATCTGGGGGTGCTGGGAGGTGCTGCATCTTCACTGTGCTGTCAGTAATCTCCCTGGGGTTTTGTGCTATCGTCCTGCAGGTAATAGGGAAGGCAACTGAGTAAAAGGCACTCAGGCTCTAGCTAAGTTCTTTCTTATATCTTATGTTTCTAACATGATCTCAAAATTTAAGAAAAAAATGTTTAACTGAAAATACAGGATGGTCAATTGACTTTAAATATCAAGACCTCACTTAATGTGCCTAATGCAACGAAACATTTCAAAACTATTAAGAATAGAGTATAAGGGCGGCACCTGTGGCTCAGTGAGTAGAGCGCCGGCCCCATATACCAAGGGTGGCAGGTTCGAACCTGGGCCTGGCTGAACTGCAACAACAACAACAACAAAAATAGTTGGGCATTGTGGCAGGTGCCTGTAGTCCCAGCTACTTGGGAGGCTGAGGCAAGAGAATCGCCTCAACCCAGGAGTTGGAGGTTGCTGTGAGCTGTGACACCACAGCACTCTACCAAGGGCAACAAAGTGAGACTCTGTCTCAAAAAAAAAAAAAAAGAATAGAGTATAAATGTCTTACCACAACAAATAAGTAAGTGGGGAGATGATTATGTTAATCATTTAGATGTAAGCATTACACATTGTATATCAAATCAGCACACATTGAACACCATAAAAGCATTGATGTACACAGTTGTGATTTAATAAAGGAAAATAAATAAATACCATATGAGACTTACTTAAACTGAAAAGAATAATCCATGGTTTATCTTAAATTCTAATGTAACTGATTGTTTTCTATTTTATCCAGCATCACTGGGATAGATGAAAATTCTTCTACAATGTTGCTATGGAAGAGACCACGGTGCATTGAGAAGTGGTAACATGGGCATGTTCAAGGCTCAGATAGCAAAACAGTATGTGTTTAGCTGATCTGTTGACTGACGAGCTCCACTTGAAGTCTGGAGTGAGGCAGAGGCAGAATACCTGATCAATGCCCTTTCTGTGACAGTTCTTCACATCAGCACACCAAAAGAGCGAACACACATGTATGTAAGGCAGAAACCTTATCTGATGTACGGAGTGCTGGTGTTCCTTCTCTCTCTCTCCCCCTCCGCCCCCGCCATTCTTCCTGCTCTTCCTTCCCTCCTTGTGGAATCTCTAGCACTCTTCTGCATGCTCACAGAACTTGGAAATGAAGCAAGACCTGGGAGTTTAAAAAATAATAATTTCTATTTTATTCCGGCTTTTGCATTATAAATTATTTATTCATGCTATAATATTCCAGAGTTCTCTCTTCCTTCAGTTGTTCATAAACACCCCTCTCAGAAGTGTGGCTCAACCCAAGCGTTCTGGGAGATGAGTCATCTGAACTCACCCTCTCTGGTTTGTTTGCTCAGAGGTCTCCTCCTGCTCACAAATCTATCCCATCTCATCTGGGTAGTCTAGAGAGGATATACGGGAAGGTTGGCTGGCCCCATGAAAGCCCTACAGAAACCGAGGATTACTCAGGGCTTTTATTCTGAGAAATGGAGCAGACTCTGCTGACCGGAGGAACTGTAAGGCACAAACTGAAATGGAGAGGCGCCTTCAGCTGCTGTTTGCCTTGAAGGTGGCTGGCTTATTGCTACCCTGCCATCAGCATGAGGCACTGAATGTCATGTAGTCATCATCAAGAATGAGACCTTGGCTTATCGGTCATCTCTGCCACTCCAGCGTCTGTTCTGGGTATTATGTGCAGTGGGTATCTCTGTTATCAATTCAGCTGGGCCTTTCTTTTGTAGAAGCAAGTTTCTTTTCTTTGAGTTATTGCTTTGCCTAGAATTTTCATAATAAACTTGAATCAAAATGAACAATCTTCAAAGAATACAGAGTGACAATGCACTGTACCTTCTCATCTTTGAGTCACAGAAATAATATAGAGTAAGTGATAACACAGACAGCGCTGTGGCAGGGAGCTTTCCATTGTTACACAGCTGCACAAAGGAGCCCCACAGAAGTCATGAAACAAGGAGGCAGTGAAAGCTGTAAACACTTATCAGCACCAGGGCTACTCTGACACTTTTACAGAGGGATGATCAGAAGCCTCTGCCTTGTTGCAGGCGCTCACAGATAAACAGTGGAAGAGAGTAGAAATATTTTCATCCCATTACTTTTCCAAATGGCTGCAGGGAGTGAATCTTCTATCCTCATCACCTCTTGATATGGGCCTTATAAGGTATATACTGAACAGAATTGAAAGGGCTCTCCTTGGAAATAGTAATTCTTTATCAATTTAAAAACCTCTGAATTTATTTGATATCTAGCAGGGGGAAGTCAGTGATGGTATAGAACTAGGTGGAGAAAAAATGATGAGTACATTTCTAAAGCTTGGTCAAAAGAGTCGCTGCCAAAAAAGATGAGGCCAGTGTATCAGAGTGGGATTGGCACATGGCACAGTAAATATTTGCTGAGTGAATGAACTAGAAGAAAATAGAGAAATCTGGCTCGGCGCCTGTGGCTCAATCGGCTAAGGCACCGGCCACGTACACCTAAAGTGGCGGGTTCGAATCCCCAGCCCGGCCCGCCAAACAACAATGATGGCTGCAACCAAAAAATGGCCAGGCGTTGTGGCAGGCGCCTGTGGTCCCAGCTACTTGGGAGGCTGAGGCAGGAAACTCGCTTGAGCCCAGGAGTTGGAGGTTGCTGTGAGCTGTGATGCCATGGCACTCTACCCAGGGGGATAGCTTGAGGCTCTGTCTCCAAAAAAAAAGAAAATATAGAAATCTCTGGAGAGCAACTTCTCCATTTTGTGATCCTGGCAGCAGTGGGCTTCCATCAAATGACAGTTGCCTTCGGCTGAGGGTGCTGTTTGACCACACTGCCTTCCTTCTGATATCTGTATCCCTTTGCCTCTGTTCAGGACTCTGAATAGTCATTGTTTTATATCTGGATGATCTAATAATTTCCTAAACATTTCCATGACTCAATTCCTGTCTCTTTTCAAACTATCTACTCTGAAGTTGACCTTCACAAAACTCAGCACTTACATCTCATACAATTTCCCATAAACTTCAATGACTCCTTACTGCCCATAGGATATAGTTCGACCTCTTTAGAATAGTCTTTATGTGCCTTGTAAACATAGGACTCTTCAGCATTAACCATGCGATGCATTTGCACGTAGCTTCTAACTCAACTTCACTAGTTTGCTCATTCTGCTTGTTTGTTTTTCCTATCTTTATTTAAAATCCTAAACTTGCTTTAAATTTCCATTTATAACTCTTTTTCATTATATCTTTTTACTCTCTTCCAAGCCCAGCACTTAGTGGCACTTTCCCTTAGAGCTTCTGTAGTATTTATGGTTACATTGATGATGTGGCACATTTCACACTTTAACATCAACCATTACGTATCTTTCCAATTCTGAATTATCCTGCCCCAAGTAGCTGTGTGCCCCTGTCATGGGAACTCTGTTTCATAACTCATTTTTAAATACTTGCACAGTATAATTTTGTTAATTTAATACAGTCTTAAGAAAATATTTTCTTTTTCTCTCTCTCTCTAAGTCTTTCTTAGAATTCAGTAAGGCATAATTTCTCTTCTAGAAACACAATTGCAAATGCACGGCCCAGGGGCAGCAGAGCAATGATTGTATCTTTAGATGTGCTGACAGGTGGTCAGCTCACCAGACCTGCCACATCTGTTACCAGCTGATAGTCAAGGATCCCATTTCTTGTGCTTGCCTAGGCTTTAGGCACATGGGAGGAGAATTACCAGCTCCCAGACGCCTAAGACTGAGTGTGCCAAATCGTATCTGAAGTGGTGCACTGAGCAACGGGATCAGCAGGGGGAATTTGCTCCCAACTGAAAACTTGACAGCAAAGAAATCCTTCATGCTTGTGCATGCGATGCAGACCAGCGAAGCCTCAGTCGAGGTATTTATTTTCCCCTTGGAAGCCACTGTGGTTAGATTGAATAATGTAGGAGCATCTCGGTGGTCTCTGCACTGATAGGAAAGTATGCTGCTGTCTGTACTCTGAAATAGAAAATAAGAAGTGTGGAGGAGAGAAATGTCTAAAAGAATTGGATTTTTTTGCCTTGTTGGTTACTATGGTTTTAGACCTTGCGTTACAAAATGTTTTATTATGGTGCTAATGTATTCAGCAGGCCAACATATGCTCAAGACACTGTGTATGTAAAGCTATATGCTAAACACTGGGGATGAGGAGGGAATTCAGATGTAAAAGGAGGGGGGTTCGATGGGGGAAAAAACACCCTGTTAATAAAAATACTGAAGTGTGAGACACATTTTACAGAGAATTATACTTGGAGTCTGGAGACTTACATTCAGAATCAAAAGTCCAATTCAAATTCTGATTTGAACTTGCTGGTGGGTCTTAGGAAAACCCTGGGTCTTCCCTGAGCCTCAGTTTTCTCAGTCTTAAAGCAAACATGCTATTAATGTCCTAGGCAAATACATCAGATTGATACGTATTATTTGATAAGAGAATGTGTTTTGTAAACTTTGGCTTGTGGTATTATATTATAAAATACAATATAAAAGTAAGATGATGTATTTAGGTACAATTTCTGAAGTTGCATGACTGGATACAGTTTGCTGAGGTTATAGAAGTTTTCCTGATGGACCTTAGGTATCAGTCAGATCCATAGATATCTTTACTTGGGGTCAGTTTAGTGCTAGGTGCTAAGGATATGCTAATGACAAACAAGGCACCGTTCAGGCCTCAGAGAGTTTACAAAACAGAGGAAACCAATATACTAAATAAGGAAATAGATTTAAGATTGACCAGAGGGATGAAAATGCAAGGATGTATGCGCCCATTTTAGCTTCTCACTTCTTCCTATCTCTACTCAGACATTCCTACTTCTCTTTTAATATCACTTAGCATTTGCTTGATTATAATTATCTTTTTCTTCAGTCTTCTTTCTTGTTTTATTACCATAGGTCTCTGCACCAAAGATTATCCAATTATTCTGATCAATGAAGCAACACTACAAGAAGCCTTCTTCAGAGCCGGATATCTGAAGCACAGTTTTGAGTTTTATAAAGCATGCTTACAAATATTACTGCCAGGCCTTGGGTCATGTCAGAGAATACACTCTGGTATGATGGAGAAGACAAGGAAATACCAAGAGTTGAAACAAATGTGCCCCTGAAGTTAAGCAGATGCTTTCAAAATAAGATGTTTTACAGGAAGCAGCTGCAAGGCCTTTTACCACACAAAGACATATCCCAAGAGGTCAGAGGGGAAACATGGGGCCAATCTGGATGATACCTCTCATGTATCATTATAGGAAACTCTCTCAGGCAAGGCAGGGCCCAAGACCTAAAAAGGATCAAGGTTTCAAGTAAGTTATTTGGACCCAGGCCAGAGCATAAGGTAGAGTGGACTATTTGCCATTTGAGTTTAAGTCTGTGCCTGATCTTAAGCCATGTTCTCTCTCTGCCACATCTTCACTCACCTCCCACTTCTGTCTTGTTTGTCTTCATTCATTGTCCAAGAAGAATCTCAGAGCATCTGCCAGACTCACTCATATTAGTAATGAGTAAGTACATGGGGCTTTGTTTTTTTCATGCTTGAGATACTTTACTAAGAAAATGTATTTCAACCTATCCAGGTAATTATAAAAGATATTAAGTCTTCATCTTTTCTTATGGCTGAATAGTACCCCATGGTGTACATACATCACAGTTTGTTAATCCATTCATGGGTTGATGGGCATTTGGGTTGCTTTCATGACTTGGACTTTCTTTGTGGTCAATTATCCCTTCTCAAACATCTAGAGACACAATATACTTGAATTTTCTTTGTATAAGCTCCCGTTTTCCCTCCTCATGACCCTATTTGATAAGATGTCATAGAACCCCCAAACCATTCCTTTCATCATGTGACTCCACGTTGTCCATAGAAAGTGCCTTACAGCATTTCTCCCAACAACCTTGGGAGTTCCAAGCCCCTTTTATGACTCATCTGCCAGATCACATCAATCTTTATATTACTTTTCCCATGCTTCCAATAGATGTATGTTCTCCTCACCCTGCGTGTACTCTGGACTCCCTGCCAGTCTACCATCCCTGATTGGACACCCCCTCACTTTCCTTTTCAATGTCTTCTTAAGTACTCTCATACTTAACTCTTATATGTACAGGTTGGAGTTGGAGACTCAGCACTTCTTTTTCCTGAAAATCTCTTTATTCTACTCTTCTTATTACTCATTAATTTCCTCTTAATTTTCTCCAACCTATACATTCCCTTTCAAAGTAATTTCATCTTTAACCATTAGGTGGAAGGGCCAATCTAGGGGCTTCAGATCTTTCAAGGAACAAAGAGGGCATGCACATGGTGGAAAACAGGGCCAGGCACTGTGGGGAGGGTGAAATAGGGACATTCATCAGAGAAGGCATATCATCATGAGGTTCTGGACCCCAAATTGAGTGATAAATCCACACAGAATAAACCCTGCTGCTGGGAGCTGCAGCCAGGCAGAGTGAGGAAGTTATCCATCTGGGAGTAGCAGGATGTCATGGAGTGTCTGTGTCCACAGGGAATAAGAAGTTTATCTCTGCGAGGTCTAACACAGCACAATAAATGTGTTATAAACTGAGTGAATGAGAGAGGCCTGTACATGGTGGTGAATGAAAATGAATATAATAATACTAAGGAGAATTAAGTTTCTTATTGTTGGGGAAGTATAGAGTTATGGAAATAGAGAAAATTTGCCTGGACCTTAGTTATAAGGTATCAGTGAAAATTAATGGTCATCTATCTATGTATCTATTACATATATAGATAAAAATATATACATATATGTAATTTTATATGTATGTACATAATATTTGTGTATTGCATATTTATAATATATAAAGATATATACATTATATATATAAAGATAATATATAAAGATATGTAAATATAAAGATATATTTACATATCTTTATCTTTTTATTGTATATTTACAATAGATAATAAAGATATACATATATATGTAATTTTATATGTGTGTATATAATATTTGTATATAGTGGTTTACTTATATGTCAGTATACATATATGTACATATAAACATATACATCTGTCTGTGTACATATGTGTGTCTATATTATGTATGTGTGTACATTAATCCCTAGCTCTGTTCACTGAGAGGGTCTGGGAAATATGAATATTCAATAGCATGGAGAACACACAATGTCAATATCTTATTTTCTAGTATTCTCTAACAAAAAATCCAAGGTTTTTTGTAGAAATGGCTAATTCTAGGGCCAAGACTGGCAAAGTATATAAGGAAGTTGATATGCCATGTTCCAGAAAATAGAAGTATACTCAAAAAATAATAAAATTATGTCAAAACATACAGAAGCAAACTTGAATGAGCTTGTGTGGAAAATATGAGATAATTTGAATATCAGAATAAATAACAGTAAGGTTATAATGTCATAAATAAATAAATGAATAAGTTAAATTAGATAAATTAGGTAACCATGAGTTTACAGTAATATTAATAAATTAATCAATGGAAAGTTTACCAGGTAATGTAATATTAATAGGCCTTCAAATAACTTCCTCTTAAAATATCTACAAATTAAAATGAGAAAATAACATCTTCATAGTGGAAAACCTGGACAAACACTTTAAGTGATCAAAGTGAATATTATAATTAATAAGACAAAATTTTATTTTAAATTAAAATGGTACAAATGTTTTAATAACATAGTTACACTGTATAATGCTGAAGTCAGGGTTTTCAACTTGCCCATCACCAGGAAAGTGTTCCTTATATCCAATAGGTAAGATTTCAACTCCCTCCTCCCCTATTCTTAGTTTCTAGTGTCCTTTATGTCTCTTTGTGTTTGTTTTTACCCAGCATTTAGCTCTGGTTCACTGTTGAGAACATGTAATATTTGTTTTTTTCTATTCCTTGGATACTTTACTTAGAATAATGGCCTCAAATTCCACCCCCATTTCTGTGAAATACATCATTTCATTCCCTTTTATGGCTGAATAGTACTCCATAGTATATTCGTGCCACATTTTTTTTTTTTATCCACTCATGAATTGGTGGGCACTTAAGTTTATTCCATCTCTCTGTGTGAATTGTGCTGTGATAAACATTTGAATGAAAGTGTCCTTTTGATAAGATGATTTCTTTTTCTTTGGGTATGTCTTAAACTCAGTTATGGGATTGCTAGATTGAATGATAGGGTTACTTTTTGATCTTTGAGGAATATTCATATTGTTTTTCACAGTGTTGTACAAGTTTTCAGTCTCACTAACAATGTGTAGATGGTGTATTTCCTCTGCATCTGTGGAAAGATCTGTTGTTTTTTGACTTTCTCATAATGGTCATTCTCACAAGGGCAAAGTGGTATTTCATGATATTAGTTTGCATTTTCTTGGTGATTCAGAATGACAAAAACTTTTTTCATGTTTATTTGTCATTTGTCTCCCCTTTTTTGAAAAGATTTTGTTTATGTCATTCTTCTATTTTTTAGTGGGATTATTTCTTTTTTTCTTAATGAGTTGTTTGAGTTCTTTGTAGATTCTGTATATTAGTCCTGTGTAAGATGCATGGTTATATAAATATTTTCTCCCATTTTATAGGCTGCCTATTTACTTCATTGATTTACTCAGTTGTCCAGAAGAGTTTTCCAATGTTTTATTAGTCTACAGTCATACCACACTGAACGCACCCAATCTTTTCTTTTTTTTTTTGAGATGGCGCCTCAAGCTATCCCCCTGGGTAGAGTGCCATGGCTTCACAGCTCATAGCAACCTCCAACTCCTGGGCTCAAGCGAGTCTTCTGCCTCAGCCTCCCAAGTAGCTGGGACCACAGGTGTCCACTACAACCCCCGGCCATTTTTTGGTGGCAGCCATCATTGTTGTTTGGAGAGCCTGG
>CAUYQV010140779.1:0-28326 GCA_963574575.1 Galagoides demidoff
AAGTCAACAAGACAAAAACAAATAGCCTCATGAAAAAGTGGGAAAAGACGTGAACAGAAGCTTTTCAAAATAAGATAGACAAATGGCCAATAAATATATGCAAAAAATTCTCAATGTCACTAATCATCAGGAAAATGCAAATTAAAACCACAATGAGATATTACTTTAACTGGGTTATATAGACTTTTATCAAAAATACCAAACCAATAGATGCTGGCATAGATACAGAGAAAAGGGAATATTTGTACACTGCTGTGAGAACTGCAAGTTAGTGCAACCTCTATGGAAAACAGTAGGGAGATTCCTCAGAAAACTAAAAATTGACCTACCATTTGATCTAGCAACACTGCTACTGGGTATCAATCTTTCCAAAGGAAAATAAGTCATTTTGTCAGAAAGACTCTACACTCAAATGTTTATTACAGCACAATTCACAATTGTAAAGATGTAGAATCAACCCAAGTTCCCATCAATTCATGACTGGATTAACAATTGTGGTATATGTATTCCATGGAATACTACTCGGCCATAAAAAAGAATAAATTGATGCCTTTGGCAACAATTTGGGTGAAACTGGGGACCATTATCCTAAGTAAAGTATCCCAAGAATGGAAAAGCATATACCACATGTATTCTCTTTTGAACTAGAACTAACTTATGTGCCCCCCCCCCCATATGCACAGAGGAATGTAAAACTTAGAGGAAAAGCACAGGGGAAGAAGTGGAAAGCAAAACTTACCTAACAGATACCATGACTCCCATCTGGGTGGTGGGCACACTTATAGCCATGACTTAAGCTTTAAAAAGCAATCTGCATTTAAAAACATTGTGCATACTTAACACTTTCAAAAACAAAAACGGAAAAAACAGTGAAAGCTAATGCAAACCATGACCTTTCATTTATAATAATGTTCATATTAATTCATCTATTTAAATAAATATTTTAATGCAAGAGGTTAATAATTGAGTAAATGATGGGTGGCCGTCATTTTATGAGTTTATGAGAACTCTGTGTATTTTCTAGTCAATTTTTCTATTAATTTGACATTTCTTCAAACAATAAGTCAATTTTAACACATTGGTAGTCTTAGACACAAAGTGGAGTAAGGGGAATGGTGATCATTTCCTTTTTCTTTTTCATGGAAAGTGAGAGTGGAAGCTTAGAGAAGAGAGCACATTTTGGTAGCACTGGGAGTGAAAGTATTATGGAGTTAGTGTAAAGTATTATGGAGAAGAGTTTATGGAAAGGACCAATGGCTGATAGAGATAATTTTATTGGAACTAAAATGCCATGAATAACATTGTCCTTGATAATGCTATTTTCCTATGTGTAAAATAGCTCTTGTTATAGTTTTAAATAAACTAAGTCATAATCTTCCCTTTAGTTTTTATTTTTTGAAAATTCAGTCGTATTAAGAGTGGGATAGTTTCCAAAATGAAGAAGTATCTTTTATCACACATGACTAGGGATGCTCCTTAGGTATTCATATAATTGAAATCTTTTTTTTTTTTTCTGTTTTACATTGTTCTAGCCCAAGGATCTACTCCATCATCCATATTAACTCAATGTTACCATTTAACCCAATGATCAAGCTTTCATTCTCCACTCCCTGCATCCTCTGAAGGAGTCCGTCAGGACCATCTAGAATTAGAAAAATCCACTTTTCCTCACTTAGAGGCAGCTTTCAGGCCCATGAGGTGTTGCTTTACCTTTTTACCAGGAACACACATTCAGTGATACTGAGTTGGCAGCTTGAAACTGGCATGGTGGGTTACTTACATTTTGGAATTGGAAAAGTCTCCAAATAAGAACATTAGTAATAATAATTTATTAATTTCAGAGAGCCTATTTTAAAGCATGTACTAAAATAACAATCTCATCACCTAACTCTTGGACTGTTTCCCCTATTTTCCTTAGATGTTGCAGCTCGTCTAATAAGGGAAAAGGCGCCCCAAGCAAAAAAGTAAAAGATGAGGGAAAATAGTTCATTATTATACACTCTTCTCATAAATTATCATCCTTTTAATACCATGGCTGTGTTAGCTCTTTGGGGTACTGCATTCGACCTACATCCTTCTTTCATGGGTAAAGTGGACGGGCAAACAGAGAATGGTGAGCGCTGGTCCAAGCCACGTCCCGCTGTGTTTACAGCTGAGGTGACGCTCCAGTGACTCACCCACACAGTGTTACTGTGTTTTAAAGAGATTTCATGTGTGCTGTATGCAGTATCCCCAATGTTAAGAATGGACAGAGGAATCACAAAATAAAAAGATTTAACAATCTATATTTAGAAATTTGCTTGTCAAACCCACCATCATTTTTTGACTAAAAATGCTCTTGGTCCAATACTTTTTTTTTTTTTTTCCAAAGAGACATACATGTTTTGGAACTCTACGTCTCTATGAGGCAGTAGCAATTGTTGTAAATAATTTATACGTTTTAATAATGCCACTTTACTTAAGGAGGGAACATTTCCCTTCCTTCTAAATTAGTAATAAAAATATATCTTAAATGCATTGAAGTGTTATTAGAGCTTTATTTTGAGAGTTTCTCAGGCTGTCTCTGAATATATCAATTGCAGACAATGCTTTCTCTAAGCTGCTCTAGTGGCTGTATGTCTTAGGAATGCAGTGAACTTTCTGGTAAATCAATTTGTGTTGGCTGTGCCCCACCGATTTGCAGCAGCATAATTCAGACTGACTTTTCCAAATAATACTTCCTCTGACAACACTTTTAAAGTGGAGAGATAGCTTGGAAGAGTACAGAATTGTCTTGAGATATCACATTCCCCAGCAGAATTCAAAATACTGTTGCAAAACTGACAAAATAGAGCGTAAATTGTAATGTGATAGAGTAAAGCAGCTGATAGATTGCACTCTGCACTAAAAATTGCTCACTCAAGGCCCAATAGAGAAATCACAGAACTGTAGCAACAATGAGGAGAAAGTCCTAACTCTTTTTGTCGGGGGAGGGGCAGCCAGATGATTATGAGATAAGTAGTGTATTTTTCAACATCGTTAGATACAAAGCTACACTCTTTGGACAATTACCAAGGTGAAATAGAATATTGGAATATATATGTTACCAGCTGAAACACTGGAAATGATATTTATATTTCTGTGTGTGTGTAAGTACTTAATATGTTATACTGTGTTCATTTAAATTTGTGGGAAAAGAGATTTTGGCGTGTGAATATTTAAATCCTGTGTGTACTGTTAGGTGAATCCTACAGGCCATGTATGCTGTGATTTAAAAATCTCATGCTCCCTTTTGTAATTAATATTACCTTCAGAATTAAGTATGTTTACTGTAAAAGATGTTAAGATATCACGGAGTGTTTTAAAATACATTTGAAAAATATTTTCATATGTATGATTGAAGAGTGATTGCATCTTGGATACTTTGGAAAAAATCTTTTAATGAGATGACACATTATATATAAATGCTTTTGCCTTTCTGCTAACGTTATGTGTACTACAATCTGACACTCCACCTTACAGAGGTTTAATTTGAATTTCCCTCAATGCTGCTCTTTATTTAGTTATTATTGACAAATGTTTTATTGTTGTGCAACTGAAAATACTTTGTTTGCTGGTGTAGACATTCTTTAAGATGGATGTGCCTGTAGTTGCTAAAAATAATGCTAGACACACAGTAGATCTTTAATATTGTTGATTGAGTCATTGATTGGATTCTTGAATCAGGATGTGGAAAAGGATTAAAGTGAAATGTGAATCCTCAGAGGTTTAGCTTGTCTTATAAAGGAGGCTGATGACCTTTGCATCTTCTATTCTCATCTTTATTTCTTGAAGTTTTGAAAGTGGATATTGACCACTGTTCTTAAGTTCCATCTTACATGGAAGATAGTCAGAGGGATGAGAACTCTCGTTCTATAAAAGGTGATTGGCAACTACTTTTCTGCTTCCATCCTATTTTCTTCTATAACCCCCAAATAGAACATCTTAAAAAATCAGGATGTTAATATATAACTGAATAGTTTTCTATTAGCTTTTAATTTAAAGCACAAGATTTTGTACTTTGGGCAATGAATGGTGGTGAGTAGGATTTATTGCCTATCCAGACTGATTTTAGCATTGGGAAAAAGTCAATTTCAAGAAGAGAAGCATGTTTTGCTTCTTTAAAGAGAAAGATTAAGTATCATTATTGCTGTATTTTTAGTTTTTTGGAATAGACAACTTACTATATTTTCCAATAACATACATATATTTGTTTTGTATTATAAAAGAAAAAACAAATTATAAGGGAATAGAAGGAAGAGGAATATAGTCAACAAGATAAATAGAGGCCTTCGTATACTCAAAGAAACAGTCAAAGGAATAGAGATGCATGACCCTTCAATGTAAAATAATTCCTGGGATGTGATCTATTATCATTATTAATAAACTATACTTTTTATCAATTGGATGCATGTCTTACTCTGTTTGCACTGCTATGAAATATGTCATAAACTGGTAAGCTTGTAAACAACAGAAATTTATTTCCCATAGTTCTGGAGGGTGTGAAGTCCAAGTTCAAGCTACCAACAAATTGAGTCTGGTTATAGATGGTGCCTTCCAACAGCAGCCTCCCATGCAGAAAGGACGAGGGAGCTTGGTTGGGCTTCTTTTATAAGGGCAGTATTCAATTTATAAGAGATCCACCCTCATGCCCTAATTACCTTCTAAAGCTCTATCTCCTGTTACCCTCACTTTGGTGATTTAGTTTTAACAAATAAAATTTTGAGGGGGGACACGCATATTCAGACAATATCAGAATACAAATGGGATTAGGAATTTCTGATAACTGTCCACTGAACTGAGTGAAAATAAGTTCAGAGCTGTCTTGCAAACTGGAAATTATCTTCTCTTGACTAACATTTAAATTCTTAGTAATGAATGAAATATAGTTATGTAACAATATTTTAATGTGTCAGTATTGCAAATAGGAGAAATATATTATATTGAATTAAACAATCTATTTCTGAGCTCGTCAGAAAACTCCCTGTTGCCTTTCATTTTGTAAGTTGAGCTATACATATTTTTGGGTTTGTTATCACCGAAGTTGATTTCTTTCCTTTCAAAAATGTTTGTTTTTCAATGGGGCATAGTGGCTTATGCTGGGAATTCTAGCATTTAGGGAGGCCAAAGAGGGAAGATTGCTCGAGACTATGAGTAAAATACCTGCCTAGGCAACACAGTGAGACCCTATCTCTATTAAAAAAAAAAAGAAAGAAAGAAAAGAAAAGAATCAGCCAAGCATGGTGGCACTTTCTTGTAGCTCTTTACTAGGGCAACTGAGGCTTAGGCTAGGAATTTACAGTGAACTCTGATTGTGCCACTCCACTCAGCCTGGGTGAGAGAGCGAGACTATATCTCCAAAAAAGGTTTCTTCTTATTTCTAATCTTAAAGTCCATCATTTTGTCCAAAGTTTACTCATAAAGACTGTAACATTATAAACATTTGCTGAAATTTGTGGAATAAAACTTATAGAAGAAAAAGATTCTAAAACATTTATAATGTTACATTTTTTTGCCTAATTAAAACTAATACAAATATCATCCTAAAGTAATTTGGTTTTTGAAGGGTGGTGCGTGTGGCTCAGTGAGTGAGGTGTCAGCCCCATATACCAAGGGTGGTGAGTTCAAACCTAGCCCTGGCCAAAATGCAACCACAAAAAATAAAAAAAAATAAATAAAAGAATGTAGAAGGATAATTATTTGACTTTCTTCTTTTTTTTTTACTTTTTAATAAACTATGTAAAACTTCATAGACTTTTTTGATAAAAATTTTGTTGCCTAGATACATAATTCAATACATACTGAATTTAGCCTCAGGCACAATTTTTATTAAAAAATACTGAACAGCATGGGTTGATTCTAGCTGGTCTGGTGTTAAAATATACCCCAAAAGATAGATGAAATGGACTCGTGGCTAAAGTAAGACATATCCTAAAATCACAATCTTATGGCTAGCAGTGTGAGGAATTAATTAGTTCTATATCCAATGTTATTAATTGTCAGTTTTCTTTCCTGTGATTAAGTGGATACTGGATCCTGAAAAGATTTTCCAAACAACCACACTGGTTATTTTTCCAACAGACCCTGATAGGCTGCCTGGACACCAAGTGACAACCACCTTCCCTTACCTGGAGGTCCTACCAAAACCTGGATTGGACAGAAGATCAATCTTATAAACATTATTTCCCCCAGCTTATAAAGAATGGACACAAATTATCTTTGTGTCCTGTAGCCACATTTTGACATAAAAGGCCAAATTCCACCTCACTTTAGTGCTAAGACCCCACCTCAAAGTAAACACGAAATACCCGTTACATCTGTTTATCGACTGTGCACATGCCTAACTTCCTTCATGAATATTCATAGACTTCCCCCACCCTACTCAAAATAGAGGTAAGGGCAAATCGATAACACATGTTTTTAAAACTCCCTTTTCTGTGGAGTGTGCACTTCCAGTTTCCCCAGAAGTCAGTTTCCTCTTTCCTTGGATTTGCTTTCCCATGAAAATAAAATGAGCTTTCCTTTTCCTTATTCCTTGAATCTCCTGGTCTGTTGTTAACACCAGGATGACCATATGCCTGTATCCTGATCAACCTGAAGCATGATGGGGACCCTTGGCTGGAGCGATAGAATAGGTCAATTAGAAATGAATGGTGCTCCATAATCTTAAAATCTATTAGTTATTTTAGAGGCAGGATGCAATAGCACATTAGCATTATTTGATAATATCAACTGCATTTGTACTTGGTTTTGGTAGAGCTGGAAGTGATTCTATAGTTATGGCTGGTTGGGGAGCTGTGTGGACAGCTTAGCATAGGAGAAATCCATCACAAGATGATTTTGAGTTTGCTGGAGTCAAAACATTCATATGTCTTGTGAGGCGCAGTGGCATAAGGGGAGAGAAGCCTATGTCTGGTACCTCTGGATCATTCTCAATGCAATGTTCTTTTCTTGCTGTGGCTGTTCTGTTTCCTTTGCCTATGAGATCGCTCTTTTGTAAGTAAATACTGTTTGATTCTGAGAGTTCAGAGTAAGATTACTACAGCCTAAAAAACCCTCACCATTATATCTTGTGAAATCTCCAATACATTTACAAAAGTAGGTCACAGGAAAACTAAGTAAATTTAATAGACCATGTACCTTATAAATTTTAGAGCCCACTACTATATTGCATTTGGCCAATGTGAAAAGAAATGGTAGAAAAGATAGGAAAAGTTAGCGTCTCCCCTTCAGGCAAGTCATGTTCAGATTGCCATTGGAACACTGCAACTCGGGGCCTCAGTAAAAGGTTGAGAGCCATGGAGCACCAGTTTCACTGGAGGACATCTTAGTTCCCTGGAGAGAGTGGCTGCTCCTACAACTCGTGCAACTGAGGCCAATTGCCAAGCCCTTGAGAAAGGCATCAGGACCTGGACTTCCAGGGGCCTGAGTAGAGTCCTTTAACTCCAAATCAACAGCAATAATAGATGCATTGGCAGGCCATAAAAGCTTTTTCCATAAGGAAAAATAAAATTTCCTTAGTTTATGGGTAATGTCAGGACCATAAAATTCTGATTACAAAAAATGCAATCCAAAAAGTTCATCCAAACTTGAACTGTTAACTTGGAAGTTCGAACCAGGCAAAGAATTATATATAGTTTGTTCAACTTTATTTTTATTCTGGCAAAGGAGATTTAAGATAGGCCAGGGCAGTAGTATATGGCGACACTCCTGAAAAATGTTTTGGAAAAATAGTCTTTTTACACACACTTATTGCTATCTAAGGACTAGATTTTCAGGAACATGAGAGCATGAAATCTTTAAGCAGGATGGAAAACTCTGAAATTATCATTGTAAAGCTGCAAAAACGTTAGTGTTTTGTGCCTCAGTTTATTCAAATGAACTTATTTATATGTAAAGTAATAAATAAAAGTTAAATAGAATTATTGTTCCTGTATTGTATATGCATGTACATATATCACTTATACAATTCTGCTTGTATGTATGTGTATGAGAGAGAGAGACAGAGAGCGTATTTATTTACTACAGTAAGGGACATTCTTATGCTAGTCTTTGTTTAATTTATTTTATATATAATGGAAGCAATCACTTTATTTTTTGTTCAACTTTTATTTTTATTACATGGCACAAATGCATTATTCATTTATGTTCTATTATTATTTATTGGATTATATTATTCTTTTTTGCCTCTTAGATTCAATTGGGTCCACAGGGAGCAAGATCTCTCCTCTGATTTTCTATGTTTTATACTTTACCTGGGTAATCTTCACACACAGCAAAATCCCACCATATTTTCAAACTGTGCTATGCAGTGAGTATTTCTCAATAATACTACAACTTATAGGATATAATTCATTTAACTTCCAAAATGAATTGCCTCTGACTTTGACCTTTGCACAAAGGAAATGGTTTCTATGTACCACTCCTACATTACACCTCTGATTTGGGGTGGAAAAAAAAAAGAGACTCTATCTAATTCATTCAGTGACTCATCTCTCTAATTTTGCTGATTTGATAATGACATGATTTATCTCAATGCTATGCTGGCTTACATTTCACTAATTTCTAGAGAAATACAACATCTCTTTCTCTTTTTTTAGAAAAATACTTTTGTTCTGTCCTTTTGTGTCTTATTAATTTCAGCTTCAATAATAAGTGATCATAGACTGGAAGACTTAAACATCAAACATTTATTTCTCAAGGTTTTAGAAGCCAGAAGTTTAAGATTAGGGTGCCAGGATGGCCAATGTATTGGTGTGGGCCTCTTCTAGCTTTGTGGTTCACATGACCTTTCTGCGGTATATGGGAAATAAACCTACTGAATACATATTGATTTATTTTCACATATATATTTAATGTTTTTACATTTATTTTTATGTGTATGTAGGGCATTTATTTCTGTTCATGAATTCCATTTTCTTTTCAAAATGGTTTTGGGCAGCTAAACCCAAGAAAATTCATAGATTTGTTTTTTGCAAATGCAAACATTCGTTTCTAACATCGCTTCTACGGTGCTATTGTAGTAGAGAGAAACAGTACTGAAATATATTGATTCAGCTTGTAGTTGACAGCTTTGTTGATTCTCTTATGTATTCTAATATTTTATTGATTCTATGATTTAGTCATTGTGATAGTTTCCCTTGAAATTCTTTTTTTTTTTTTTTTTTTGAGACAGAGACTCACTATGTCGCCCTTGGTAGAGTGCTATGACATCATAGCTCACAGCAACCTCAAACTCTTGGGCTTAAGCAATTCTCTTGCCTCAACCTCCCACGTAGCTGGGACTACAGGCACTTGCCACAATGCCAGCTATTTTTTTTTGTAGTTGCCATTGCTGTTTGGCAGGTCCAGGCTGCGTTTGAACCTGCCAGCTCCTGTGTATGTAGCTGGCTCCCTAGCCATTGAGCCACAGGCGCCAAGCCACCCCTTCAAATTTTTATTCTTCTCATTTATTTTCTTTGGCTGGGGATTTTTATTACTGCTGATACTTGCTAATTTTCTCTTTTTAAAAGTGATCTTTATGGAAATTCACCTACAGTTACATATAATGTCTCCTATAGGTTCTATTTTATTTTTCCCTATTTCTTCTTTATTTATTTTTTTTACTTTATTAAATAATCAAAGGGAATTTTTTTATAATTTAACTTACTATTTTGGCCCATCAAAGAAATTATATTTTTCAAGTATTTATTTTCTGTTCAGTTAAGTAATATCAATTATAGTGACAGAGTTTTATACCATATCCATCCTTGCATTTCTTTGATTTTTTTCCTTCTATTTTCTAATAAAGAGATTATAATAATATGCCATGTTGGTACTTATTATTGACTCATGTTTTAGCTAAGCCAAAACAACATATTTCCTTCTTTTCACGTGTGAATTAAACTTTTACTTTATCTCACTCCGTATTCTCTTAAAGTGTGGTTTGGATGCCAGCCTTTCATGGATGCTAACAATTAGATGGAGAACTTTTCTTTGTAATTTTTATAATAAAATACATTTTAGAGATGTTGTGTTTCTTGAAATTTTACACAGATGGATTACTAAATCTGACGAGTGTGGGGATTTAAAACAATTTTCAATTTATGTATACATTTTACTAATTATTATTATTCATATTTTTATTTCTTCTTGTATTTGGAGAAGTCTTTTCAGAAATGTATATTCTTTATCAAGTTTTTTTAGTGAATTACTATATAGGAATTCATAAAATAATTATCTTTCCATGTGTATTTATGTGAGGTGCTTTCCCTCTGTTACTCTCTATACTGTTTTGTTTCATAATCTCTTTTATTTCTGTAGTCTGGTGATAAATAGCTTTTTTATTCATACACTTGAAGGTCATATTTTATTTAATATTCTCCCATCTTTTTAAGATTTTATATTTCCTTAGTTTATGGTTCTATAGTTTTTGTTTAAAACTGCACTCCTTTTTCTAAGTCGTTTAATAAGTTATTTTTTTTTTACCTATTTTTCCTGGGATATAGATAAAAGAGCAGTTCTCATTTGACAGTGAAGACATCCTATCTTTGCCTACCATATTATCCACAGATTTTAAGAAGTATGTCTTGCTATGAAATCATAAGATATTATTGTTAGCTCTAAAGTAAATATATTTAGTAAAATGTAAGCAGATGATTAAGTGAAAAAATAAACAGAGCACAGGTTCTGAATAAATCATTAGAGATTATATATGTCCTATTTCCTTTTTTAGCATGGTAGTAGACATAAAAAGGAAAATCTTATTGGCGTGGCGATTTTTAAAATGATATCTTATATTTTTAGCAGTCTTCTCATCCAGAGGTGACATCTAATTGTTGACCCATTTATCTTTGTTAAATGTTTGACTTTGCAACCGAAAGAATGCAGTATTAGTGACACTGGCTGACTTCAAAGTTCTGTGAGGACTTTTCTACGGATCTCCATATAAAGGGTGCAGTTATCCTAAGACCAAGAAGCTGTAGAGGCCACTTAGAGTTTCACTTGACATTCCCACCTGATCTCAAACTTCCAACCACATCTTCCAAAAGCCTGTGAATGATGATGTCTTAAACTTTTCAGCCCAGCCCGTCTGTCACCTGACAACTCCATATGGAGAAAAATAAGTTCTTGGCTGAGCATGGTAGCTTACCCCTGTAATCCTAGCACTCTGGGAGGACATGGCGAGTGGATTGCATGAGCTCTAGACTTAGCCAGAGCGAGATGCTGTCTCTATGAAAAATGGAAAAACTAGCCAGATGTTGTGGTAGACACCTGTCCTCCTAGCTTCTTGGGAGTCTGAGGCAGAAGGATCATTTGAACCTTAGAGTTTGAGATTGCTGTGAGCTATGATGATGCCACTGCACTCTACCCAGGATAAGAGAGTGAGACTCTTGTCTCCAGAAAGAAAGAAACAAAATAAGGAGAGGGAAGTGAAGGGAAGGGAACGAAAGGGAAGGAAGTGAAAAACATGCCCTTAACTGGGCTTAGTTCATATTCTTTACTCATAGAACTCATAAAGGAAATGAAATGATCTTGTTTAAACCACAGTTTTGGAATACTTGATTATACAGCAATAGATATATTGAACATCATTTGTAACTGAGGGAGGCATTCACACAACAAAAAGTTAAAATGTGAGACACTGTCTTTGGGACTGAGTAGATGAGAAGCTCTGAGGGTTTTAGACGCCTGATTTTCTCAATGTGGCTGTTGGGGAAAGTTTAAGAGAAAGTACAGGAAAAAATAATTGGAAGTTGAGAAAGAAAAAAAAAAACAGTGTCATATAGTGGCAGAAAGTTTAACAAAATTTTCACCAGTGATAACATGAAGGATAGAAAATGTATCTAATGAATGGATGGATGTGACTGGGGATATATCTAGATAGGGTATAGAAAGCATCCTTCTTTTAGCTGAGTTGCATAAGCTGTAAGTGGAGATAAGCTAAAGTAATAATATTTAGTTATCCAGCTGGATGTAGAAAAAATACAAGGGAGCAACGTTAGCTGAGTTAGAAAATAAAACTATTTGTCATCCTAACTCTCTAAAAACAGAAGTTTCTCTAAGTTGGAGAGGGCATCAAGTTAAAGAGGAAATCATGGTAGATCTCAGTAAAATATTCATCAGCTAAAAATGAAATCAAGGGTTTACTTATAAAACCAATTGACACTCAGAAATGTTTAAAGTGGTACCTAATAGACCATTTTCATCTGCCTAAAGGACTTTCAAGGGTTTGCTTTGAAAACTCTTTCAGTTAAAATTTAGTTTCTAAGACTCTTCTGTGTTTTGTCCTATAGCTTCCCACTCGAATGGAGTGGGTTATAGCTTGGTTTATTAAAATTATGCAAAGTTTGTGAAAGACTTATAGAATCTTGAACTGAATAGAATATAGACAGTAGATAGTAAATAATAAGATATTTAGATCATTGAATTTTTTTTTTATTTTTTGGACAGGAAGCATGTGTAGAAAACCACTCAATTATAAAGACAGGTTATTTCTTATGGACAAGTAAGCAAAATTATGTGAGTGGAAATAAGAACCAAAGGGAAGTGCCAAATGTTATTGAAATTATTCCCAGGGACCAGTCATCAGTCCTAATAGCACATGTGCTCACTTGAATGTGAGATGTTCTGTAGAACAGTGATTACAGTTATTTTTATTTTCAAGTGAGAATGCCCACTGCAGTCAGTGTCTGTACTTTGATTATAGGTAGGGATTATGAAGCAGATAATTTTATTCTTTAGATCACAGTTCTTCAGTTGAAAAGCAACTGTCTATAACATGATATGGGACCTCCAGAGCTACCATTTTAGTAACAAACAGTGTGTTGTCTTGTTACTGATCATGTAGGGAAAGAATTACGTCTTTCAATATTTAACATATTAGTTGTAGATATAAGGTGGATGACCTTTGTCAGGTTGAGGGAGTTTGTTCCATTTCCATGAGTGGGTATTGAATTTTGTCCATTTTTATGGACTTTTACTCTGTCTCCATAATTAATAATAGAAAAGATAAATGTTCTTCTATGTGTTATTTTCCTTTTCTCCATGTTTTCTAGTTTCTTAAAGCTGAAGAAAATTTAAAACAACTCTTCTAATATAAGTATGTGCTTCTATGAATATCACCCTTGCAAAGATCACACATTTTGAAATGATTATATTTTTTTCTGAATTTGAAATATTTTCTAATAAACTTTGGAATGTTTGACTAGAAGACATTTTTATCTATCTTTGAATTTCGATATTTGAGAATATGGAAGATATCATTATGCTACTGATTTCTAATTTGATTTCATTTTTCAGAGATTATGGTCTATATGATTTAAATCATTGTATATTAGTTTGAAATCATTTTTAAGTTTAGATCATGTTATTTCTCATTGAATATTGCTTGTACACTTAAAACAAATGTGTATTGTATTGTTTGGAAGTTGATTTAATAATCTCAATAGACAGGTTTAAAAGTTCTCTATCGTTACTAAATTTTTCTATGTAATTTTAAACACTTTTTGAGAAAGAGTTGTGAACTATTTAATTATTAAGAACGAGTTTTGAACTATTTATTTTAATTCTTGGCTCCTCTCCCCACTTACTCATTTCTCTACCTACCCCCAACCCCCTTGTATTAGCTCATCTATTGCCTTCATATTAGAATTGAGTACATCGGAGTCTTGTTCTCCATTCTTGTGATGCTTTACTAAGAAAAATGTGTTCCACCTCCATCCAGGTTAATATGAAAGATGTAAAGTCAGCATTTTTTTAGTGGCTAAAAAGTATTGCATGGTATATATATACCACAGCTTGTTAATCCATTCCTGATTTTGTGGGCATTTAGGCCATTTCCACATTTTGGTGATTGTAAATTGAGCTGTGATAAACAGTATAGTGCAAATATCCTTATGATAAAAGGATTATTATTATTATTTTTTATCTTCTGGGCAAATGCCCAGTAATGGTGTTGTAAGATCAACTGGGAGGTCTAGTTTGAACTCTTTGAAGATTCTCCATAATTCCTTCCAAAAATGTTGTATTAGTTTGCAGCCCCAACAGCAGTGTAAAAGTGTTTCCTTCTCTCTACATCCATGCCAGCATCTGCAGTTTTGAGACTTCATAATGTCATGAAGCCCTACTCCTTGAGCCACAGGCACTGCCCACTCAGGGTAGTTTTCATTTGCATTTCTCTGATGATTAGGGATGATGAGCATTTTTTCATATGGTTGTTAGCCATTCATCTGTCTTTTTTAGAGAAGGTTCTATTCATGTCTCTTGCCCACTGATGTATGAGATTGCTGGGTCTTTTTTTGTTGATTAATTTGAGTTCTCTACAGATCCCAGTTATCAAGCTTTTGTCCGATTCATAATATGCAAACATCTTTTCCCATTCTGAAAGTTATCTGTTTGCTTTGCTTTCTGTTTCCTTGGCTGTCTAGAAGCTTTTCCATTTAGCTAAGTCCCATTTGTTAATTTTTGTTGTAATTTCCATGAAAGAATTCTTTCTAAAATCTTTACCTAGGCTGATAACTTCAAGTGTTTTATCCATACTTTCTTCAAGGATGTTTTATTTTTTCATGCCTTAGATTTAAATATTTTGTCAATCTTGAATCAATTTTTGTAAGTGGTTGAAATGTGCATGTCTAGTTTCAGTCTTTTACATGTAGTTATCCAGTTCTCTCAATACCATTTATTGAATAAGGATCAATAAACTAGACTGTTTATCACAGCTCAATTTACAATCACCAAAATGTGGAAATGACCTAAATGCCTACAAAACCAGGAATGGATTAACAAGTTGTGGTATATATATACCATGTAATACTTTTAGTCAGTGCATGTTCTTGTTGGGATTATCAAAGATCAGGTAGCTGTTAAGATGTAAGTTTCATCTAAAGATTTTGTATTTGGTTCCAAATATCAATGTCTCTATTATTGTGCCAATACCATGCTATTTGGGTCACTATCACCTTGTAGTATAGCGGAAAGTCTGGTAGTGTGATACCTGGCTTTGTTTTTATTACTAAGAATTGCCTTTGCTATACGGAGATTCTCCTGGTTCCATATCATACAAAATGAAAAAGAATTTTTTTTTAAGTCATGAAAGTATGATGATGGTATTTTAATGGAAATGGCATTAAATCAATCTGTAGATTGCTTTTGGTAGGATAGGTATTTTCACAATGTTGATTCTTCCCAACCATGAGCATAGTATGTTCTACCATTTGTTAATATCTTTTGCTATTTCTTTTCTTAGGGTTTCATGGTTTTGTTTTTTTGTTTGTTTGTTTGTTTTGTAAAGGTCTTTCACTTCCTTTGTTATGTATGTTGATAGATATTTCTTTTTTTTTTTTAAAGCACCATGAAGGGAATTATGTTGTTGATTAGTTTCTCATCTTGGCTCTTATTGGCATATTGATTTGTGGACATTGATTTTATATCCTGAGACATTGCCATATTTTTGTAATCACTTCCAGGATTCTTGTGCTTGAGTCTTTGGGGTTCTCTAAGTATAAGATCATATGGTTGGCAAAGAGGAAGAGTTTGATCTTCTCTCCACCCATTTGGATGCTCTTTATTTCCTTTTTTTGCCTGATTGTATTGGCTAAAACTTTGAGCACTATACAACCTTGTCTGCTTCCCGTTCTAAGTGGAAAAGCTTTCAATTTTACTCCTTCAGTATAGCATTAGCTGTGGGTTTGTTGTGGATGGCTTCAACTAGATTAATAAATGTGCCACCTATGCCTATGTTCTTAAGTGTTCTAATTGGAAAAGGTTGCTGAATTTTATCAAATGCTTTTTCTGCAACTATTGAGAGGATCATGTGGTCTTTGTTTTTGCTTTTGTTGATATGGTGATTTACATTGATGGATTTGTGTATGTTAAATCAGCCTTGCATCCCTGGGATGAAACCTACTTTATTGTGATGAATGATTTTTTAAATGTTTACCTATAATACGTTGGCTAGGATACTCTTAAGAGTTTTTGCCTTTATATTTATTAGTGAAATTGGTCTATAATTCTCCTTTTTAGTTGGGTCTTTTCCTGGTTTTTGTATCGGGGTAATGTTTGCTTCATTGAACATGTTGGGGAAGTTTCCTTCCTTCTCCATTTTTGGGAGTAATTTTTACATTATGGGTATAAGCTCTTCTTTGAAGGCTTCATAAAATTCTGGTATGAAACCATCTGGACCAGGGCAATTTTTTTTTTTTGTTAGGAGATTATGTATTGTTTCTTCAAACTCAGTTCTTGAAATCAGAGATCTATTTCTTCTTGGTTAAGTGTAGGCTGAGGGTACAATTCTAGGTATTGATCCATTTCCTTCACATTGTCAAATTTCTGGGCAGAGAGTTTCTTGTAGTACTCAGAGATGACCCTTGTATCACTGTGGCATCTGTTATTATTTTCCATTTGTCATTTCTGATTGAAGTTATTAGAGATTTTACTTTTCTGTTTGTAGTTAATCTAGCCAAAAGTTTATCAACTTTATTTATTTAAAAAAAAAAAACTTCTTGTTTAGTTGCTTTTCTGAATGATTCTTTTGTTTTCAATTTCATCTCTGATTTAGTTTTGATTGTTTCTTTTCCTCTGCTGGGCTTGGGATTAGATTGTTCTTCTTTTTCTAATTCCATAAGATGTTTGGTGACTTTATTGATGTGTTCTCTTTCTGTTTTTCAAATGTACGCATTAATGTGATAAATTTCCCTCTTAAGACTGCTTTTGCTGTGTACCACAGATTTTGGTTACTTGTATTTTCATTGTTTGAATAATTTAACAATTTCCTTTTTTATCACTTTTTGGACCCAAGTATCATTCGGCATAAAGTTGTTTAATTTCCAAGGCTCTGTGTGGGATGAACATTTTTATTGGAGTTGAGTTCCACCTTTATTGCCTTGTGATCTGAGAAGATATTAGGTATAATTTCTATTCTTTTAATTTTTCTGAGGTTTGATTTGTATCCTAGGATGTCATTGATTTTGGAATACATACCATGGGCTTATGAGAAAAGTGTATATTCTTTGCTTTGGGATGGCACATACTGTATATGTCTGTTATTCCCATTTGTTTTAGGGTCATAATTAAGTCCTTTGTATCTTTGTTTAGCTACTAAAGGCTCTTTCCAGTTCTGTCAGAGGGGTGTCCCTGGATGTTATAGTGTTATAGGGAATTATATTGCTCAGACCCATGAAAGTCTGTTTCATAAATCTGGGAGCATTTAAGTTTGGTGCATAAATATTTAAAATTGAAATGTCTTCTTATTATATTGTTCCTTTGACCAGTATACAGTGTCTACCTTTGGCTTTCTTAACTTTACTTGCTTGAAATCTTCTTATATTTGAAAATAAGATTGCAATCCCTCCTTTCTTCTGATTACCATTTTCTTGAAATAGTATTTTCTATCCCTTAATCCTGAGTCTTGATTTGTTCTTCCAGGCTAGGTGTGTCTCCTTGAGACAGCAAATGGATGGCTTGTGCTTTTTATCCAATCAGTCAGACTCTGTTATTCAGTCATGAATCAGTCCATTGATATTTATTGAGAGAATTGATAATTGTGATGGTATTCCATTCATCTTATTTTGTGAAAATCTTTTGTGTAGTTTTATCCTTTGTGCCATTGTGGAGCTAAGTTTTAACTTTTAGCTTTGATGTATTTACTTTGCTCACGGTCTATTGTGGTAGTCAATGTTGAGAATAGGCCTAAGGATTACTTATAGAGCTGGTCTTGTTTTAGCAAATGTCCTCATTGCTTGTATATCTGCAAAAGATTTGATTTTTTCATCAATTTTGAAGCTTAGTTTAGCAGGACACAAAATTCTGGGCTGAAAGTTGTTTTGTTTAAGATTGTTGAAAGTTGATGATCATGATCTTCTGGCTTGAATGGTTTTAGTTAAAAAGTCTGCTGTCATCCTAATGCTTCTGATTCTGTAGGTCAGTTGGCGTTTACTTCTGGTTGCTTGCATAGTTTTTTCTTTCATCCTGACTTTGGACAGGTTCATTAAAATGAGTCTTGGAGAGACTCTGTTTGAGTTGAGATGACCTGGCATTTGATATGCATCTGAAAGAAGTGTGTCAGGGTCTTTGGTAAAACTTGAGAAGTTCTCATTTGTGACAGTCTCCACTAAAGCTTCCATTACTTTGGGGAAATCTTCTTACTCTTCAGGAAGATATTCAAGATATTCATTCACATCTTCTTACTCTTCAAACATATTCATATGTTTGAACATTTGATGGAGTCTTGAATTTCTCTAAGTGACTGTTTTTCTTTCTCTCTCTTCTTTTCTGCCTCTTTAACTACCTGGGTTAACATGAAAATTTTATCCTCTAGCTCTGAGATTCATTCTTTTCCATGGTCTAACCTATTTTTCATACCTTCTACTGCCTCTTTACATTCCCTGATTACCTCCTTCATTTTCTTAAGTTCCATCATATCTTTTCTATATTCTACATATCTCTCATCCAATTTTCGGTTTGGTCTTTCCATTTTCTCATCCATTCTTTTTATTGATTTTATCATCCATACTTTAAATTCCTTTTCTGTCAAGTCCATTAAAAAAAAATTCATTATCAGTGGAGTCTTCTGCATTAGCTGGCTAATGGTTTCTTGGGGGAGTTCCTCTGTTTTGGTTTTTCATGCTGCCCAAATTTTTCTGTTGGTTCCATCTCATGTGTTCTTTCTTCTTGTTCACTTTCTTGTCCTACTTTTTCCTTCTCACTGCCTACTTTGCTTCAAATTACTTGTCTCAGAGCTTAGGTCTTGAAGTGGCCTCATCCTGAGCTAAGCCAAACTCTTGTGCCCAAATAAACAGAAGTCCTTGCACTAGATGACAATATGTTGTATTTTGTTGCCAGGACACTAGGTGGCACTGTGGTTTTTTTTTTTTTTAGGAGATAGACTTCAGCCAGCAACTTCTATGGTCCTTATTCCAGACTTAGTTGCCTTCAGTGATTGCCTGATTCTTTCTTTAGCATTCAAACCCAGCTGGGTTGGGATTTTAAAGCTCAAAAGAATCCTTTAGGGGCAGATATCATAGTGTTCTCTGACTCTAGATCTTGTGTGGGAGTCCCTCAGCCTATCCCAAGAGTGGAATTCTAATCCTGGAAGGTGGAATTAAGATGGTGGTAGCTAAGTTCTTCTCCCCACCTTTCCACAATAGTAGCCCCCTGGCCACTGAGAAGGCCAACCTTCTTTTCATGGCTGCCTTTCCAGCCACTAAACCTATGGGAAGCCCACTCCAGCTGTCATTCAAATCTGGTTGATGTATACTGTTTAAGTTCACCCACTCTTCTTAAATTAGCTTAACAAAACTATGCATTCTTTCTCTCACACACACATACTCTCACCCTCCCTCTCAGAACTTGCATTGAGGGAAAAATGTTTACATGTTTTGAGCAACCCTCACTCATATTCAGTGAGGACCTGAGGACTTCTGAGAACTTATTGAGTGAGTTTGAAAATGGGTCTCCCAAACTTGATGAGACTCATGTGAGGGATTTTAGAATGGATTTTTTTTTATTATTTATTTATTTATTTGCAATTTTTGGCCATCCATTGAGCCACAGGCACTACCCATTAGCATGGATTTTTGCAACCTTTAAATAGTCATAAGAGTGGGGACGAAAGTGAATTTTGTTCCAGAGAACATTGAAAAGACTGTATATTCAGTTGATGCTTTGACTGAAGTCTTATTAGACCCACTGAGTCCAGAAGCCAATTCAGCTATACCCAGACAACTGACCTACAAAATATATGAGGTTAACAAAAAGTTTATTAAGCCATTAAATTTGAGATTATCTATTAGACAACAATGGATAATCAATACACTGATTATCCCATTTATATTTTGTGAATAAAATTTACACATAATGATTTACAACCTGACCAAATACTATAAGACTAAAGACAAAAAGGATATAATACAAATACATGGAACCTCTGTAAGTTGTCCACATAAAGAATGGTAAATATTGGTCGATATACACAGGCAGAGATGATCAACTTAAGGAACTAGGTCTACTGTACTAATATGGTGCATGTCTGGTGTATGAAAATCAGGTAAACTTAAGAAAGTAATCAATGTAGGAGGTGGTTAACTATGGAGGTTTTACTGTATATTGTATTTTGTTGGGAACTTTGTTTATTTCAAAGGTATGAGTTAAAAATTTGAATCTGCTTTTGGAGAATAATTGTAAATTAAGAAAGTAGATATCATAAAAAGGTATTGGATTGGATTTCATGGTACCTATGTGTATTCATATTTTATATATAAATACTGAAAAGCATGTATGTGTGCAGGCATGAGTACGTATGTGTATTTTTTATGTAGAAAGATTTAAACTATAGTAGCAATGAACACATCTGGCACCATGAATGTAGTTTTTAAATGCATTTCTTCAATAAAAAAACTGATTGATTTTAGGCTAAGGAAGAGAAAAAAATGGACTCGAGGAATTGTAGTACCAGAAAAACAGTAAGTTGGCATTTAAAAAAATGACTATATCAAGAGCTCATCAGAACTGAACTTAGAATTCCAAATTCCCCAAATTATAACAACTTGAACAAAAAATAAATCAGTATGGAGCTGGCTTATATCTATCTATGAGTCCAAAAGATATAAGTAAACAATTTATTAGGTAACTAAATAGGGGAAAAGTAATAAGTCTTTCTTCTGGAAAGTTCTAATTAATAAATGTAAAAAGAATAAGGAGAATAGGAAATCACTATTACTTAACCACAGCCAATAGTGCTGCAAGCACTATATTCCAATGGATATTAAAATGAGTAGGTCAAAGTATAAGCTCAAACAGAATATTTAGATATTAAAAAAATAATTATTTCAGAATATATAGTAATTATAGTAAGAATAATACTAAAAAATACCATCATAACCAAATGATCAAGTTAACATAACCAGTAACATAAACAGATATGCACTCCTTGACAGAAGTACTAAGAGAGGCATATCACCCCAATGGCATTTTTCCCAGAAATGAATTACCTAATCCTAATTTTTAGAAAAGTATTAGACAAACCAAAATTGAAGAAAATTATTAAAAATATAGAACTGACCATATAGGAGTACTAAGGTCATGAAAGGCAAGGAAAGACTAAAGAATTTTTGTTGATTAAAGGAAATCAAAGGTCTGTGACAACAATGAGCATGTGCAATCCTGGATTGGATGAAAGAATTTTAAAAAGACATTATGAGAAAACCACTGACACAGGCATTAAGGCAGCGATTTAGTAAATGGTGTTGTGTCAATGCTAACTTCCTAAATTTTAAAAAATGATTCATCATTATAAGAAACATTACATAGAAGCAGGAAGAAATATATTATAGAAACCCTCTGGACTATTTTTTTCTCTTTCTTTTTTTTTTTCTGCAGTTTTTAGGCCAGGGCTGGGTTTGAACCCACCATCTCCAGCATATGGGGCCAGTGCCCTACTCCTTTGAGCCACAGGCACTGCCCCCCTCTGCACTATTTCTGTGCCATTTTTATGGGTCCAAAATTATCTCAAACATAAAAAGAAATATTTAACATGCACTAATATGAAGGAGAAAGTTAATGAATTAATGATTTAGGATAAGCAGGCATAACTGATAATTATTCCTCCACAAGCTTAGCAATAATAAACGTTTCTCCAAACTTGCCCTATATTTTGCAAAATCTTTTCTTATAAAAAGTGAAATTTTTATAGGAGAAATTAATTGTCTGTTTTAGGAGTCTAAGTTAAAAAGTAGAAACTTACAAACATGGACTTCAATAATAGTTTGGTACAATATAATCAACTACAATATTACAGAACATTAATAAGAAAGGTGGCAAAAATAGTCAAGGGCCTTCAGGTATAACATGATAGATATAGAGAAGAGTCATTGTGTAAATTGAAATTAGTATGGGTATTCAGAACAGTTTCTAGCAATTCTTTCATAAGGATATTGGGCAGATAGACTTACAGTATATATGTGTTAGTGCAGGAGAGATTCTGAATAGACCAGTAGTTTCAACAGCCAACACGTTCCACAGATATAATGGTCCATCATATCAATGATCAGTGACCTTAAAGGCTATAAATACACGATAACTGTTTTTGTGTCAAGAATCCGCAAGCTAAAGGGTGCTCAAGAACCATAACTTGCAATGGTACAGTCCCTAAATATGACTGTATGTGATGGACTGTGACTGCTGAGAACAAGCCGTCATCGTCTACTGGATCAGTAATCGGCATTTGTTAATATTCATAGGGGCTGTGCTGCAAAGTCCTCCATACTTATCAGTAAAGGAAAAATGTGTCCTTTGTCCTTCCATTGTCTAGGTTAATTTCAAGAAATGTCAAACACTGTGTTTTGAAATGCTGTTATGAGAGTTTATTGGGAATGTCTGCATAAAACGAAAAGATAGATTTTAAAATCACTTTAGTAAAGAAAGAATGTGTGTTGAGGACATCTTGCTTATTTGGATAATTCCCATAATATTTTATCATCCTAAGGTCGACAATTTCCAGAATAGATCTTTGCATTTCCTGTTTATGTTACGAACACATCATTATCTTTTTATTTGCATAACCGCTCATAAAATGGAAGAACAATGGTAACTTTTACTGAACAAGAACAAACATCAACTTTTGGATCAATTATTATCTTATGTTTGTCCTTTAATATTTAGAAAATTGCCTCAATCTTCTTTTTTGTTTTTGTTTATATACCAAAAAAAAAAAAAAAAAAAAAAGATAGGTTTTCTGTTGGGTAAGTTAACATTATTTCAGTATCTCATTGCATCCGTTACACTCATTGTTCAACTTTTCTTAGAGATAAAAAAAGAGCCAGCAAGATATGTTTGGAACTATACAAGTAGTGGACCTCATTGTTTCAAATGCCTGGTATTATACCCACATGCACATATACACAGACACTCATTATGATGGGTAGCAATGGAAATAAAAGACTGATATTTTTGGTAATACTGAGATTAGTTGTCAAATGAATACTAAGAATGAGTTAATGTGAATTATATGAAATAAATGCTTTTTTTTTCTTCCTAGCTGGCTTTTTAACTTAAATTATTCCAATATTATTACGGCTTATTGATATTATTAAAAATACATGTGACTTGATAGCACCTATTAAAACCCATCTATAAAAGACTAGATTTAATAATAAAATGGTTAATAACTTTAAAAAGTAGGCATGGAACAAAGTAGTTAAGTTGTAGGAAAATAATTGCAAAGTAAATATGAGTGAACAATGATTTATTTTTAATACAGTATTGCATTAAATAATTAATTTTAATGGAAGGAAAAATTGCTTTCACCAGCTTACCCTTCTAAATGATTAAATGTAACATCATCATGTCACAAGCCTGCTTTTAGTAATATGGTAAAAGCCATTTTGACTACTACACTCTGATAAATAATTTAATGATACTTATCTAAAAATATGTGTTGTGCATACTAAATCAGATGTTATAACTTCAAGGCATTTGCGAGGTCAATAGTACATAAACTGCTTCTACTACTCTGAATAACTTTTGGGGATACAAAACTTCATCCAGCTGACAAATATGAATGTCCTTTAATTCACTGGAAAATATAAAAGAGAACTTAAAAATCAGAATTATAACACATAATAAAATTTATTTAAGGATAGAAATTGCTTATCTTGGTGTAATAAAGATCAGTGGATTCAAAATGAAAAGATCTGGACACGAACAAGAAGTGTTCATGTTCAGAAATATTGCCTACACGGTACAGAGAATTATCAACGTGTGCTTTAATCTCTGTGTTCCTTTAGGAGGTTGAATTTAATAATGTTTGTGAACACACGCATGATATACAGAGAATGAACATTATTATTATTGTCAATGATTTTTTACTTACAAAAAGCATAATTAGGCTTTGGTGTGTACAATACTATAGGTTTTGATAAATTCCTAAATCACATATTTACCACTACGGTCAAGATATAGGAAGTTCCATCAACACAGATATTCCCTTGAATTTACTTTGTAATTAAACCCTGGCTCTACTTTGCTTTCATTCTATTGCTTGATTTTTCTAGATTGATTCAAACAATAGATAGCACTTTGATTCTGACTTCTATCCCTTAGCCAAACACATTTTGGCTAAATGTCTATCTGTCCAAATTTTTTCATGTTTTTTTTTTAATTAAATCATAGCTGTGTACATTAATGCAATCACAGGGTACAGTTTGGTGTTTTCATATACAATTTGAAATACTCCCATCAAACTGGTTAACGTAGCCTTCATGCCATTTTCTTAGTTATTGTGTTAAGACATTCATACTCTGCTTTTAGAAAGATTCACTTGTGCCCTTGTAAGATAAACCATAGAGATGACCTCACCAATCACCATCTCTCCACCCACCCCCTCCCTTTCCTCTCCCCCTCCCCATATTGTAAGGCTATAATTAGGTTATAGCTTTCCTATGAAAGCTATAAATTAGTTTCAAAATAGGGCTGTGTACATTGGATACTTTTTCATCCATTCTTGAGATACTTTACTAAGAAGAACATTTTCCAGCTCCATCCATGTAAATACGAAGGAGGTAAAGTCTCCATCTTTCTTTAGGGCTGCATAATATTCCATGGTGTGCATATACCACAGTTTATTGATCCATTCGTGGATCGATGGGCACTTGGGCTTCTTCCATGGCCTGGCAATTATGAATTGGGCTGCAATGAACATTCTGATACAAATGTCTTTGTTGTAATTTGCATGTGTTTTGTTCATAGCATGCTAGGTACCTCCTTTGACATAGCTGATTTGTAACACCTTTTGAGATACTAGCATGAAACCTGGAAAGATATTATGAAATGCAGGCCCAGCAGTCTCTCTGGAATTTTAATTTCATTGACCTGTAATGTTCTCTTAAGATCTGCAAGGTGCCCTTTGTTACCAATCCTGCAAGTTTTTATCTGTTAGCCCGAATTATCTCGTCTTGAAATCAGAAGTCGGGGTAGATGTGTGCAGATGGCTTTAAAAGTTTTCCTAATGGGTCCTTCCTGGATAATGATACATTTTTAGAAACCTGAATGCTTCATTTTGTGTCTGAGTTTCTTTTGTTCTGATCTTTCAGTGCACAAGGGTCTGGATCCCTGACCCTGATGAAGTGTGGTGCTCAGCTGAATTAACCAAGGACTACAAAGAGGGAGACAGGAGCCTCCAGCTCAAACTGGAAGATGAAACTGTGAGTGCTGGTCCTGAGGGGTGGGCTCAGCAGGATTAGAGGGTACGTTATGAGCTGGAATTTTTCTTGGGTATTGGGGCTTCTGAGCCCTTGAATTCTCTTTTGTTGTTGATAATCATGTGAAACTGCCAAACCGTGAAGCAGCTTTATGGGTGTCACATAAATAAATGCTGACTGGGGTCAGAGGTCATTCCTGGCTGAGGCCACAATCTTCTCAGTGGAGTGAAAGAAACAGGAGATTCTCTCCCTGGGGTTGAGGCATCAGTGGGAAGTGAGGTAGAGTAGCTACTGCAGGGGTCCATGCACGAACGGGGCTCATGCAGCCAGGCTGTCTGGATCAGGATCCTGGTTCAGCCATTCTTGGCTTGGTGGCCTTGCAGGAGGTAGCAAGCTTTCTTTGCCTCTTGCTTCATCTATAAAATGGGGGTGATATTTTACCTAGTATTGTTTTGAGAATAAAATGGGCTAATATGTACTTAGACGAGTGTCTGGCAGGTGAACACTCTTACTGTGTCGGCTGCTGTCATGAGCTTTCTTTTGACTTTTCAGTTGGCTTCTCTCAAGACAGGGTCTGATTCGGTTTCCCTTTTCTTGAGTCTTTTGTGACCACCTCTGTCTGTGATTGGTATATTTCACAAATAATTTGAATGCTCTGTGCACTGTATTGGATCATGGGGGCAGATGGGTGAATAGCTGTGGCCCTGATGTTTTGGGGGGACTCAGACCCAGAGGTGGCAGTGAATGTGAGCACAACAGTGAAACAAAGGATTGTGACTAATGGCAGTAGGCATGGAAGAAAGTGGATGAGACGAGGTGCAGGAAGGAGGATGACGGTGCCCACCACTCTGAGGCAGGTGTATTTGGCAAGGCCAGGCTCCTTGAGGAATGGGGTTATGGAAAGGACCCAGCCACGGAAGATGGAAGGTGCAGTGGGTTGAGAGTGGAGTGTCTCAGGCAGGAGCTGTGTGTGCCAAAGCCCTGAGACCTTGTCATGTTCAAGGTTAGGAAAAGAGGCCACTGCACGTGGGAGCCATGAGGGAGGAGGACAGTCGTGAGGTCTCAGGCTGTGGGTGCAGACAGAGGCACTAACTTACACTCAGTGACAACTTGGGCATATTATTTGGTAAACCTGCAATAGTAAGTTTGTTAAAAATGGTCTATACCAAGGTATATGCACCTCCCCATCCTCCTCCTGGCAGGCAGGCTTTACTAGCCTCCTCTTGGTTTTGAGATGAGAAACACAACTCCCAACAGATGGAGTTATGTTTACCATGTTGAATAACTTCCCACCCCACGCCTGAAACAAAACGAAATTAGTCCACACACTTGGATGGAGTATCTTCTACTCCAGCGGATTTCATTTCAGTTGATCTTTTCAAGTGGGCGGGTGTTCTTAAAAAGTCGCACGGAGGCAGTGTGGAATGATCTGCCATGTTGCTAAAACAGAGCAGATGCTTGCCTCCCCTGCTGAAATCGAATTTGGCCCTGCATGACTAATCCTGGCAGCTACCCAGGCCTGTGTCCTCCTTCCCCTGCTATAAGGCTGGTCAGTGTGTAATTAGAAAGGAATCCTGGGGCTGGAGATGAGCAGCTCTTGAGAAATAATGGGCACTGAACACCTGAGTCTGCTCAGGTTGCCCACGGGCTGTGGTTTGTTCACAGCTGGCTCTGAGCTGTCATTGTTAGCAGCTCAGCAGAGCTGTGGACCAGAGGCCTGAGCACAGAAGTTACACGGTTTCACTCTGAATACTTGAAGAAAGTCTCTTCTGGAGCTTGGTATACTAGCCTGGCTGGAGAATCCACCCCAACATCCTCTTTACCTGAAGCCCAGTAGTGTGGGTTTCTCTTCCATAAAGGTGAAAATGTCCCTAACTCTGACTTAGGACGGAACTTTCTACCTATTACTAACCCAGGCCTTGTGTTTAAGGTGGTCCTGCTTCTCCCTGTGTCCTTAAGATTTTTTTTTGGTCACTATTGCTTTTGCTTATTCTTATGGCGGCAAAATATATGTAACATAAAACCTATCACATTAGCGATTTTTAGCAATTCAGTGGCATCATCTTTGTGCAGCCATCACCACTATCCTTGTCCAGAACTCCTCATGGAGCGAACCTACAATTTGGTCCCTGGTGAGCACTAGCTTCCCCCTCTCTTCTCCCCACATGGCCCCTAGAAACCTCTCTTCGATTTTCTGTCTCTGAATTTGACCATTCCAGGTACCTCATGTGGTGTTTGTCCTTTCATGTCTGATTTATTTCACCTAGTATGTTGTAAAATGTTTCATACTGAAGCTGATGAGAAGGTGGTAAACTTCTGGGGAGTGTGGGGTGGGGGGGGACAGAAACAAGGTCTTTACCTTTTCCTTCCAAGCCAGGATGGGCACCATGCAGGCATGGCAACCCTTAGCACTGAGCTTTAAACTGGACCAGGTGTTTCGTGGAATGCAGTCCTTGGTCATAGGCAGTTTCCTCCTGCTTCCCTCGGAGCAGAGCTCTTGCGGGTCAGGCCTCCTTGTTCCTGGCCCACCCCCCTTACACACTGCTCGGCTCCTGTTGTCTAGTGGCAGAGAAAAGTCTCCCTGTTTGGTTTTTTTGGTGTAAGTTGTTTCCCAGCTGAGTTTGTGTCCAGCAGCTGCCTCGATGATGGGCACTCCCTGTGTGCATGGCCCTGACCTAGTGTTCTTGAGTGAGAGGCAGACAGAGCACATGGACTTTGGAGACTAATATGCTCCATCCTGTCCCAATACTGCCAACCCCACCCTGACGTTTGTGGGGCAGGATGAGAGAATAAGACCCATGGTCTGTTCACATAAGACCCATGGTCTGTTCACACATAGTAGAGCCTCTACAGGTGACCACCTCCCTGCCCTGACCAACCTCCTTGAGTTGACCTAATTTTCATAGACAGACAGACACCACATGTACATATCAGTACAGTAGGCCTGGTTTCCTATGTTGACCACCTCTATATGTTGACCAGTTTGTTACAGTCCCTTGGGTGGTCAATTTACAAAGTATTATCAAAATTATTTAGATCTCACATTTTAAATTTGAAGCTCTTAATAATAAAGATACTTGCAACTCTCCTATTCAGTTTCCAGCCAGGTGCCAATGTGAATTAATCACTGTCTTGC
>CAUYQV010140781.1:0-49622 GCA_963574575.1 Galagoides demidoff
GATCTATACTTATTTTCCTTGGTTTCTCTTCTACTTCTTACTTTTAAATCCATTTTAATTTGTTTTTTGTCCCTCTAAAACTCTTCTCATCAATATCCCTATTGACCTTGTTCTTGGTAAATCATTTAGCAGCATTAGACCCAATCGTTATGCCTCCTCCTTGAAATATTTTTCTCCCTTGGGCTTCCAAGGCACCACACACTGGTTTTCTCCGCTTGCCCCTTGCTGCTCCTTTGTAGCCTCTTAGTTTTTCCTCTTGTTTATTTCACAAACCAGTGTCAGAGGACCCCAGGGCTGCGTTTTCACTCCTGTTTCTTCTTTGTCTACATTGGCTTGGGTATGTGTTGGGGGTGGGAATTCTCCTCTAGTCTCACTACTTCAGGTGTCACCTATTTGCTGTTGGTGCTCCAATTTCCATCCTTGGCTCAGATCTGTTCCCCAATGTATACTGGTATATCCAGCTGCCTACTCAGCATCCCCAATTTGATGTCTATAAGCATCTCCAGTTGCTTCTCATCCCATCCCCACCCTCCCCATCAAACTTACTCCTTCTCTCTTTCCCTTCTTAGGTAATGAGGGAAAAAGAGATTCACTCTTTCTGTTGTTCTGGCGAACTTAAGAGTCACTCTTGACTCCTGTCCCAGCCTATATCCAAGCCACAATCTACTCTTTTTGACTCTGCCTGTGAAGTACATCCAGAAGCTGACCATTTATCACCACCTGCTGCCATTCCAGTCCAAGTCACCAGTCATCATCTTTGGGGCGTATAATATTATTGCAGTGCTCTTGTGAATGGTCTCCTCATTCTCATTCCTCACATCCTGGAAAAATGTGAGTCAAATAATGTCACTTCTTGCTCCAAACCCCCCCATGGCTCCCTATATTCTTCAAAATAAAGCCACATTGCTTGAAGAATCCCAGCCTGATTTTGAGTCAAGAATCCCTTGACTATTTTGAGTACCCTTAAATTTTGTGGCCTATTTCTACACATTCCCAAGTCCCCTACTGCCATTTCCTGTTTGATTTCTTTCTCCACAGTAATAATTATCTTCTGATAGACTAAAAATTAGTGTATTTATCTTATTCATTGTCTGTCTCCCCACACTAGAGTGATACATACTCCTTCAAGGCATGGAATACTGACCTTTTAGTCCACTGTTATATGCTCCATAGTCAATGACTGACAATATTGAGTGCTCAATAACTGTTTGCGGTAAGGGTTTTTAGCACCTTATGTGTTCACGGCATAGTTCTGGAAAGATAGACAAGAGAGTTGAGGATCCTCTATGGCAGCAGTTCTCAACCTGTGGGTCACGACCCACAGGGACTATATTAAAGGGTTGTGGCATTAGGAAGGTTGAGAACCACTGCTCTATGGAGAGCAGCTAAATTTCTGGGGAACAAGTAGAGGAGGGAAACGTGCTATTTATTCCACACATTTTCAACCTTTGAATTTTATGCTTGTGTTACATATGTAAAACAATCTAACTCAATTATTTACAAACCATTTTAAAATATTAGGTAAAGGCTGCAATCTCAGCTGTGAGTTGGGATGGAATAACAACTTTTAAACCCACGGCGGGAAACATTCCATGCTTACCTGGGGTTACTGATTACTCTCTTTGCTTTGGATTCTCTCTGCTAAGGATGTGGTTATTTACCATATTTTTCCATATATAATGTGCATGCTTTTTTGCCCAAATTTTTGAGGGAAAATGGAGAATGTGAATTATATATAGGTAGTGCTAATTTCGTATCTTTATGTGTATGAGTGTTTTAAATTATTTTACTCATGCATGTGCATTAAAAGTGTAATACTAGAAAGGAAAAATGATATCCACATGCAAAATAATATCCTGAAATAGAGTAATTAACTTTGTTGAACTTACGATAGACAAACCTGCAACAAAAGCATTTTGACAGCAAAGAGTGATGTCTTCTCTTTCCTTCACTTTATGAGGGGACTAGCAACCTAACATGTATTTTTATAGAATTTCTTTATTATACTAAAAAGTACCTTAAAACAAACAGATAAGAATTTGAATTAAAAATTACAATTAAAGATGTTTTTTTTCTGAACACTGGTGCCAAAAACACGGGTGAGCCTTATACACAGGAGCACATCATACATGGCAAAATTGGTAACACAGATCAGTAAGGAAGGGAGCTGGTGACATTCTCCATCACCAGTTCACTCTTTGTGATTCCACTGCCACACTTCTTAAGAGAATTTGTGGAAAAGTACCGTTCAGAAAGTTACGGCTCCTGAGATTAACATCAAATTAGTGCTCGAGCCACAATGACAAGATTTTTATCTTGCCCTCCAAGGGGGAGAGGGAAGTCAGCCTGAGGCTGGCAGATGGGTAGCTGCTCAGTAAATGGACCAACTCAGAATCTCAGGCAGCAAGGTCAGGGCAAAATTAGTGTCAGTTACTAGCTAGCACACAACCGTGGGAGGTTAGAAGTAGCAGTTCTGATGTTGCTAAGCAAAGGCACTTTGTTAGCATTAAACGTTTTCCCTTTCGACTGCAATGTAAATCCACAAGGGGAGATAACCCATTCTTTATTATTTTGAAAAGTAACTTACTGTCTGGAAAGCAATTTACTGCCACCAGAAATGTCTTCTTTTAGAAAAATGTATAATTGGCTGCAATTTGACATTATGTGGCATTATTAAGGTCTTGAAATCTCTTAGTGCACATTCTTTTTTTTTTTTTTGCTTGCCATTGAGCAACATTTTCATAATTCCAAAGATTCCCTTGCTAGCTTACTTAGCCTAATCTAATCTATTTTGTGAGCATCTCAGCCAGAGATGATTGTGAAAGAGTCAGGTTCTTGGTACAACTTTATAAGATCAAATGAATGAGACTAATATAAGGATAAAATATAACTGTGGTTATTATTATTTTTGATTTTTATTCTTTATACTTCTGGTTTAAAGCTTCTTTGTGGAATTCTGTATTCCTTTGTTGTAGTGCAGCTCCCTAGCTCAATATAGCAAATATTTACGAGCACGATTGTGTGCAGAGGTGACCAGACAGGCCGTCCGAGTGTGACCAGGTATTTCTGACTGAGAGTACTGGTTGAAAATGCAGATTTCCAGGCATCCTCACTGACAGTCAAGCTTTACCTTGTGATTCTAATGCTCACTAAGCTTTGAGGACTGCTGAGCAACAGGACGGAAACAAATAAAAGATAAAGTATTTGCTCCTTTAATGTACGGTGTAGTCAATGAGGACAAACTCCTTCCAAATAAAACAATTGGGTTGTATTAACAAGCAAGATGTCTGCAATGTGAGAAGCATTGACTACATGAATGGATGGATGGATGGATAGACGGATGGATGGATCAACTCAGCACAGATCAAATATGGGAGCATGATGTCTACATGTGTTTCTCTTCCTTTTCCCACTCATGCCCTGATTGCCTTCTGCGTGGTTCTTTGCTTTCATAAGGTAATTGTGAAATAGATCCCATCTGTGCAAGTGAGAATGGACTTTGTCAGAAGTTATACCAGCAACCTATCAAAAGAGAATGTGTGAAGGTGATAGTTATGATAATGGTAAAAATGTACCAAACCTGTACAAAGTGCTTCACTTACTTTGAGCAAATCTTACTTAATATATGCATGCCTATTAAAGAACAGAAATAGAGTGGTTCACATCCGAACCAATGGCAGGGGGGAGTGGCATTAAAAATTTTGTGTGCAAAATATGGTAGAAAAGAAGAGAAATTAAACATAGTTAAAAGCAGAATAGGAACAATAAAGTAAGATCATTAGAATTAAGATACCAGTAATCTCAATATATGTGAGAGCCAAACTCTCTGGTTCCAATACAGAGGCATTGTTTTGAATAAAAGAAGACCAAAATTCAGCTATATGCTGTTTACTAGGGACACACATAAAATGACACACCGAAGACACAAGAACACAGAAAAACTAAAAGTGAAGGGATTCTAAAAATACACCAGACAAATGTTAACGATAGATTTAATATGGTTGAGGCCATCAGGTTATTCTGGAAGATTTCTGACTCATGCACGTAATTAAATACAATGATTTCAGGTGCGTGATATTTCAGCTGAATTGTCAGGTTTCTTTTAAATTTTGAGGTCTTCCCCCCCCAAGTTTATTTCCCTAAAATAGAGTCATATTTCTATGATTAGAGATATTAATTTCATTTTTATTAAAATACTACATATGAAGGCACATTTTATATGAAACAAGTTTTTGCAGGAAATGGCATCCTATCAGTTTTTGCTGTAGCTCATGAACCTGAGTATTGTGAAGCTGCACTCAAAGTCCAGTGAAGTCCTAACTGAGTGATCGCTGAGAACTAGCAGCTTCCTTAATAAAACCCAGGTCAGACTGTCAGTGTTGGGTGGAAAGATAATCTTTTCTGGAAGTGGATGCTGTCCACTCTAACCTTTTACTTATCTTCCAAGATTTATAGGAAACATGGCTTTGTTTTTAAGTGGTAATACATACAATTTCCTCACATGGCCCCAGTAATGAGTACGAGCCCACCCACGAACCCCCAGTGCCCCTTGTGTTTCCCTGCCAACCTTGGATCTGGTAAGTTTCCTTATAGACAAACCAGCGATTGACTTACGCTGTCTCAAATTGTTCTTTGCTGAGTGATTCATCAAGAGTTTCTCAAAAGAAAGTCATTTAATGTAGAAAAGTGAGTTCAAAAAAGTTGAGAGGTTCAGATTTATACTCAAAAAATAGGAGGGATATTGAGCAGTCATTGGGGCAATCCCATTATTGACTCGCTGTGGCTTTGCTGGCAGTCCTTGGACTGTGCATTTTTATTAGAAGGGAAAATCTCTAGACCCAGGCTTCCCTGGAGGCCATGGTCATTAAGCATCCTCCATTGTTCCCTCCTAGGAGTGCTGCACACTGTGAGTGAAATCCCGTAATGGCAGTGGCAATCCTGCTTCGTGAATAACTGGTCTTTCTATTCCATTTTGAAGTGAGGAAACGGGGGCATGTGTCTTTGTAGTTTTTCTGAAGCTCTCAGTCCTTGTGCTGCATGAAATAAAACCCAAACCCAGCTTGTGGTCTTTTCTTTGTTAGTCTGACAATGAGGGTGTTCTGAACCAAAGGATTTTAAGACGAGCTCTCTGCTGTAATATACATTTGGGGTTGGGCCTAATTTTTGAAGATTTATCAATCTGGTGCTTGAAGAGGCATATCACAGGAAATGTTTTGTACCTTACAGCTCTTTTCCCTGGCTATGATTTATTGGAGCATGGTACCATAAATCATGCTTTTTGATTCCCCCTTCTTCTGAAATAAGTGACTCATTCTGTAGGGCCAACTTTGATCTTTTTTTTCCTTCTTTTTCTTTGTTCCTAAATTTTTCACTTAAATCCTTGTTTCAACCTGCTCTAACCTAATCTGTACGTGCAATTTTTTCCTGTTAATTCTCACTGAAAGAATATTTCTATAAGTCACATGTCATCTAGTAAATGAAGGAAATAAAAAAAAAGTAAAAATTTGAATTTGTCCATAAAATGCATAGATTTCACTATATAAGTCATGTTATCACTCGGTAACGTGGTACAAATGAAATTTTATCTTACTTTGATTTTTTGTCCTCTTTCCATAAAGAGTATAATTTTCCACTGGGCTTGGAAAATATGAATTCAAATTACAAGTCAGGTTGTAAGCAATGTTTATTTTTTGTAAAGCCAAACTTCTAGAAAGCCGTAAAGAAAATAATCGTATTTTTTACAGCACCACAGGTAAACAACAAGCATATTTAGAAACTAGAAGATTTTAAAGCGAACAACAGGGTAAATCAATAACTCTCACATAGAGAGAAGAAATAATTTTCTATTCAGGATATAAAACAAAACTAACGTGATATTAATGGCTGAACAAACAGACTTCCCATTTGCACTTTTGTGAGGGGGAGGTTAAAGATTGGCAGCCGCTCATATAAATCAAGTCTGGTAAGAACCGTATGAATAAATGTTTGACATTTTCAGTTGGAAAGGAGCAGCTTGTCTTCAGCTCTGAGAAGCCTTCCCCCTTTTGACAATCATCTTTTTCCTCTTTTGATGAACCAGATTTTTAATATCAACTTTGCATAAGCAAATGCACTGCGGTCCAGAGGGCACAGCTTTGTGAGGTGGCAAGATAGCCACCATGAAAAGGGAAAATTTGATCAGATTTGCCCATCAAACCAAGTCTGTTGCCCATGTGTTTGCCAGCACATTGAACTTCAGCGCTTTCCACTGACTTCTGCTGTATTTTACTGTTCTCACATCCAAAGACACAGGGGGAATGCGGTGACCTGTAAATCAGACTGTTTTCTTCTCTACATCAACTTTTCAGAAAAATCAGTTTCTTACTGATCAGATGTTTTACATGCCAATTACTTCTTGAACAAACTAGGAACCCACCATTTCTTTCTCAAGGTCTATCAAGGTCATTTAATGTGGAAAGTAGAGTTTTTAAAAAGTTAAGAGATTCAATTTGTGCTCAAAATATAGGAGGACTATTGAGCTGTCATTGGGGCAATCTAATGTGTATGACTTGTATCCAAGAAAAGACATATTATCTCTTGGATAAAAGTGAGGCATCAGGAATAAAGTCAAGCACAGGGAAATGGGCTCAAGAGGAAGTTTGGCAAGTCATGCCAGCAGCCAGGCAGCTGCAAGAGAAAAATCACTCAGGATGGGTATCTGAGTTCTGCTTCAATCTCTAACACTAGTCATGTGGTCACTGCAAGTCACCTGACCTATTGGCCTTTGCAAAAATGAGGAAATTCAAATAAATATTTTCTAATGCACCTTATACCTCAAACATTATAGCCTCAGTTATACTAATCTAGCCCCATCCTGAGCCTGCTTCTCAAACTATAAAGGAGGAATTGGAGGAGATCAAAAAGTGAAAGAGAACAAAAAAATGTATAAAACAATGGTAGTGACAAAGTGTGTTAGGATCTAAGGCAGTGCCCAGGCACATTGCTGTAAAAGTGATGACCTGTCATCTCGCAAAGATATACACAATTCCGTGTCCATTTGAAAGAGACAATCAAGTCTCCAGGAGCTGTGCCAGAGCGTAGCTGGAGACAGTGCATAGTTTTGATGATGCACCAGAAGCCAAGAGTAACCTTGACAGTCACTGGTGCCCTCAGTTAAACCAGCTTGGCCATGGAGGTATCGGGCAAGACCAGACCTCTTTGTGGAGGGCAAAGAATGTCCAGTTCCAAGTTCATGCATATTCAATACCTCAGAACTCATGTCAGTGCTTTAAATTAGTTAGGGCTGTAGCTTGACTCACACTTGAGGAGGTTGGAAATGTACCCCTGAAGCTTTCTGTCTTGACTCCAATATTTCTCTTGCAGCTGCCTGGCTGCTGGCCATGACTTGCCAAACTTCCTCTTGAGCCCACTTCCCTGTCTTGACTTTATTCCTGATGCCTCACTTTCATCTTCAGGGTTTTCTGTCGCTGTAGAAAGGTAAAGCCTCGGCAGTGTGTTGTAGCATGTTATAGTAGCAGTTTCTGATGGAATTGCTTTCCCTTGTAGGCATAAATTGTCTACTCTTTTTTAAAAAAGGATTATCAAGGAATAAATACCCTGGTAATATCCATAATAACCAGGACTAGATTCAACTAGTGCATTAGACTCATTAAAGATGCAAAAACACCCACTTGAAAATGATCCATTTCTACTCCAACTTTAAAGATAGTGTATTTTCTTGCCAAGATTAAGGAAAAGTAAAGGAGTAACCCAGGCACTTTATAGAATTATGTGTATAACCTTCTTAATAACATTTAACATTTTAAGTATAATTCTGATCTTGCATTGAGGAATTGAAGGCTTAAAAAGGTTAAGTAACTTATCTAAGGTCATAGACTTAATCATGTAGTAGAATTGGATTAAAAACTCTTGACCCCCAATTCTATAATTTTCACAAGCTCACCTTTTTCAACAAGATCATAAAATAGCAGTTACCTTTGTTTCTCCCTACATTTTAAAGATGCCAGGATCAAAAAAGGATGGTAAAAAAGATACATGCAAGGAATGTAGGATGTAGTAACTATATAGTTTAGTAGTTTACACTTGTTTCTTTAGTGCTGTGGGTAGAATTAAAGAACAGTATATGTGTTTCCTATATAATATTGGAATTGTATCTTTTTTGCATCTCAAAAATAACATAATTTTGGCTTCTATATTGATCCCATATGAAATCCCAAAACATCCTTGTAAATGTTTGATTCATAAATATGAATAATCATTTTTTTAAATTAAACATGCAACATTTAAATACTTGCTCTGTAACTAAGTCTTATTTTGAAGGTTTCAATTTTAGTTCACAGTATCCCCTGAGGTTCTAATCTAATTAATGGTATTATACCATGTGATTTACAAAGTGAAGACCACACCTACATGGGAGTCATATCAATAGTCCTGCAAGATCTAATCTCATTGATAAAAAGTAAACCACTAGTACACCACTAAAGGCTGGAAAGTCCTTATGCCATCGATTCTTGCCACAGGACGAATAGATGTTTTTGGTTTGATGTCAATTGTTTGTCAGGGAATTATAATAATATTTTTTGAAAAGCTTTGCTTTGACTTCCATGATATTGCGAGACTATTTTTTTCTCAACCTCCCTACCATCTGTCTTGATTCTACATTGGACAGTCTCCCAGATATTCCTTCCAGAAGGGCTAAATGAAATCAATATGGCAACAGCAGATTGCTGATGCATTCCAGCCTTTAAGTGGGATGTTGTTATGATTAACAGTGGCCCAGCACTTTACCTCTCTATTATCCCAACACCATCTCAGAGCATTTCAGTTGCTCATCAGATTCAATTAATTCTATATGCTTCCTAAAAATGCAGCATAAGGCTGAAAGAAGTAGGAAGAAAAAAAGTTAATTTATATTTAGCTTTTGGAAGGATTGGAATGATATGGTTTTCCTTTTTGTCTATTTTGGTTAAAGACTGATCAATATACTACGTATAAGAATACCATGTGTTTTAAAATGGGTACAGTGAAAATCGTTACAAGTACTATGCTTTTATATATCATATGCTTAGCTAGACATTATATAGAAAACTTGACCTTTTTGAAATATTACTACCACAAATAAGAATATTTTTAGAATTTCATAGCTACTTTTACTTGTATAATTTACATGATATTATTTATAACATGATAATCAATAGACTTTATATCTAATTATATTATGTAGTCTGTGGCTGTTGGTTTTTCATAATCCAGTTACTAATGAATATGTATATGCCTATAATTAATAAAACTTAGGACACTAGGGGATATAATATAGTGCGGCAGTTTGGGGTAATAAGAAAGGTCTGACAGTGGCTGTGGGAAGGGGTGGTTAAAGTGGACTGAGGTTCAAAGGAACCAGAGATAGTACGATTAAAAGATGCTGCTGGAGTGTTGTATGAATCACTTGCACATGGAGATGTCTTGGGAGTAGGGAAGGTCTTGGGGAGACGTAGTCAGGGGTATGGATTGCAAGTTTCAGGAATTTTAAATAACACAAAGATCAAATTGTTTGGCTCATTGAAGTGAGAAGGCTGGAGGTGGCTCTCACTTTCCATGTGATGTGGGCTACTTTTCTTGATCCACCTCAGGTTAGCTCAGTGGTTCTCAACCTTCCTAATGCCGCAACCCTTTAATACAGTGCAAAGGGGTCGCGACCCACAGGATGAGAACCACTGGGTTAGCTAGTGTCTTTCACTTCTGCATTTACCTTTGCATTCGCAAACAAGCACTCTCCATATGGCATGGAACATGGCCGGGGGCATCCCCACATTTCCAACTTCCTACTTCAGCAGAGTCTAACAAAAATTTTCCTCCTTTTGCGGAGCAACTGGACAGTCTGGTTAGCACTAAATGCCCTGCCATGGCAGGAGTTCTTGCCGTTTTCACTGTCTTCATTTAACCCAACAAAAACCTTGTCTCTCCTAATCCCTGCTCCTTATAACCCTGGAGTTTAGGAAATAAATAGCCCAAAGAGTAAAAGCCTTTGGGGTCATCAGACTTACCTTTCACGGCCCCTCTCCTTGGCATTTTTTTCACTGTGAGGTTAGTTTCTTACTAAAGTAGAAAATTGACTGTTGATTCCACAATTATTGGAGGAGTAATTGAAACTGATTTAAAATGAGCAGGTATTTGGGGTTTTCCCCCCAATACCACTGCAAATTTGCTTGGTTTTCAACACAAGTAAATAATTTTCTTATTTCCCCTTAAAGTGGGGATTTCAAGAAACTACCTAGCAACTAATAAGCTACTAATATTGAAGATGATCAGAAGTCAAGTTTTTTATTTCACATTTTAACTGGAGAAAAAGCATAAAATGGCATATACACTATGTATTGTCATTTATGTGTAATTATGTGTGTAATTATAATATCTGTGTATATGCCTATGCAGTTTGAATTGTACATGTTTAGATATAATTTCTCAGTAAACTGATAGATTTATTTAGCTAATATTTTATTTAGGATTCTTGCTTTTAATTCAAGAACAAGATTAATGTTTAGATTTTGTGATGTGTAAGCATGAATGATCAACGAGCCCAATGAGCATTGTGGAATGTATGTGAAAACTTCCTTTTTTTTTCTAAACTCTGGAATAGTTTAAGATAAATACTTTTCATTGCCTTTTTTTTTTTGGTGTTGACTTATAAAATTAGGACAGTTGGTAGTCTAAATTAGAGATTTGACTAAATTTTAATTTCTTTTGAGGTCATTTGTTCATTGAAATAATTTGTATTCTCATTGAAAATTATCCCTTTCATGTATATTGTAAAATGTACTTTGTATAAAATTGTACATAATATTCTCCTATAATTTTTAAAATCATCTCTGTATGCCACTTTTCTAATATTATCTAATATTATTTATATTTTCCTCTTTTTTTTTCTTTTTGCAGTTTTTGGCCAGGGCTGAGTTTGAACCCACCACCTCCAGCATATGGGGCCAGCACCCTACTCCTTTGAGCCACAGGCACTGCCCTATACTTCTCTCTTTTTATAGATTGGCCAGAATTGTCTATATTTCACACTTTACTCAGCTCAGTTGTCTTAGTTTTCTATTTCATTCATTCCCGTTTTTATCTTTCATAAATTTGCCTCCTGTGTCTTTTTAGCTTTATTTTGCTGCATTTAATTTATTAGTTAAGTGGGCACAATGGCTCATACAGATAATCATAGCATTTTGGGGCACTGAGGCAGGAGGATTGCTTGAGGCCAGGAGTTCGTGACCAACCTAGACAGAATAGTGAGATCCCATCTCCACAAATAATAATAACAATTTTACAAAAACCTAGCCAGGTGTGATGGTGCATGCCTGTCCTCCCAGCTACTCAAGAGTCCCAGCTACTCAGGCATCTGAGTTTAGCTTTCTTGAAGCCCAGAAGTTTGAGACTGCAGTGATCTATAATCCCATCACTTTACTCCAGTCTGGGTAACACATAGTGAGAATCTCTGAAATAATAATCTCTTATTATTGTTTATCATTTAGGTAGTAATACCTTTAGCCATCATAATAAGAAAACCAATCAATTACCTAATGCATGGGTGTGAGAATAAATCACCCATAAAATTCTTGGCTCTCAGTATACTATTAGTGGCCAAAAGGTTTTGTGATCACCCAGTATAATTGAATTAAAGAAAATATTATTTTGTGCAAAGAGGTTATAGTAACAACAGAGATCTCTGACAAATGTTTTGACATTAATGGACAAAACAAAAAGACAGGTGAAATAATGAAAAGTTCCCAATTTCCTCATTCACTTATTTAAAGTACCCTGATACCACTCAAGGGACCGGGGAGCAGTTACCAAGCAATGCTAGGCTGGCACTTGATAAAAAAGTCACAAAGTGATAGTTAAATGGCCCAAGCAAAACTACTATCTTTGGGATATGCTACGTAGGTTTGCATAAGCCCTGTCACACCTACCAGTAACTCTTTCATTAGACAAATAGGAGTGTGATTGCTACTGAGATAATTGTCTTGAAATGCATTCTATATAAAAAAAAAAAGGGATCTATTTCAAAAGAAGAAATGATCCACTATCCTAAAATTCAGATATAAGTTTGACCCCGTGCCTTCTGTTGAGAGGAAGCAATTAACCACACAGACATTCAAAAAAGACTGGAAACTTTGCCCAACAGGCAGGAGACCAGCCATGACATATCAAACTGTGAAATATCACTAGCTTCCCTTTAAAATTCTGTCAGCCTAAGTTGAAATGTAAGTGAAGATTTTAAAATATAAAAAAAAGAAACATGTCAATAAAATTTTAGTTTCAAAATGAAAAGAGCTTAACTTTTCTTTTTGCTTTTAAAAACTGTAATCTCATTAAAACACTTTCGTATGCTATAGAAAAATATAAAATTAAAATTGCTTATTTGCTTCTACACAGCGTCATAGTCTGGTCGATACCATTTTCATATGTCTATGTTTATTTGATCAATGTATTTGCATTCGAGGAATCCCAGTAACTCTTCTTTCCCTTGCATGTTTGGAATATTTTCTTAGGTGTCAAAATAATATTTAGAGTAAAGTGTAGATAGGCATATGTTATGGATTGAAGGGCACTCTTTCTCTAAAGATATGTCTACTTTAAACTTGTGACCAGGGCCTTATTTGGAAGTAGAGTCTTCGCAGATGTAATTACGTTGAAGATATTGAGATAAGATCAAACCAAATTGTCTGGATTGGGCCATGATCCAGTTTTGCCATGACATAAGAGAGACAGAAGAAAGTTATAGAGATACAGGAGGGGGTAAAGACAGAGACTCAGATTGGAGTGATTCAGCCACAAACCCAGGAATGCTAACCTGCAAGGGGCAAGGGCCAGAATCTCATGCAGAGCCTTCAGAGGAAGCATACAGGCAATGTCACCTTGATTTCAGACTTCCGGCTTCAAAACTGTGACAGAATACATTGTTATTGTTTTAGGCTACTAAGGTTATGGTAATTTTTTATGGCAGCCCTAGAAAATTGGTACAGTACACACACACCAAATTTATATAAGTAGGTACATTTTAAAGTAAAGCCAAGATTCCTGATGTGTTCAGAAAAAAGCAGAGCTAGAACTAAGCAGGGTCAATGAGATGATTTTCTTCAATATTTTGTTTAAGAAAGAAAAGCTGTGTTTGAGTTTGTATTTCTTACTGTATAAAAGTTATACAGTAAGCAACATGAAATTTTAATTTATAAAATTAAAAATTACTTTATATATAATATATGTCTTCATATGAAATTTGTACTAATAATTTAAAGGTAAAATGATTCTCCCCACCAAAGTTAAGACTCACATTATTACTAATACTGATCAAACTACTTGTGTGGTTGCTCACACTTCCCTGACTAGTCTCCAGATGTAACTACTCTCCGACTCTTTAAAAATCATTCTTGTTTTTTAAAATTTTTAAATATATGCTTGCCCCAATACTATATTGCTCTTTTCTTGTGATGGAATAATGGTATTATCATTGGTATGACCATTTTAGATACGATTTTATCTGCAAACAAAAGTGTCTGAGAGTTATTGATGTGCTGTACTCATTTGTATATCCATTTTTCTTTTGGTGGATATTGGAGACATTTGTAGCATTTTGCTAGCATTCGCTGTTTACTGACTTGCTTGAATATTTACCACTGTGTGATGGGTTTGCACATTCTCAGGGTATGCATATGTGTAGTGTGCAAGATAATAGCCAATTGTTTCCCAATGTTTAAGCACAGCTAGCAATAGTGATGAAAGTTTTCTGTTGCCCACATCTTCTCCAAGACTTGATAATGGCGGACATTTTTATTTTGTCTATCTAGCAAGTTTAAAATAAAAGCTCATTGTGATCTTGTTTTGCATTTCCCTGATTAATAACTGCGTTGAGCTTTAAAAATTTGTGTTTCATATCATTTGAATTTCCCACTATGTGAAACACCTATTCATGTCTTTTGCTCGGTTTTCTAAAGAATCATTTATATTTTTTATTAACATTGAAGACTTTTGTATGTATTTTAGATACTTTTTAATAAATATTTTGAGGGTTATAATATCTGGGGGCTTTTCTTTCACTCTTTGATGATCAAAGTTTATATTTTAATATAATTAAATTTGCCTATTAATTAATTTCTTTGTTTGTGTCTTTTAAAAATTCTTTCCAAACTCCAAGAATACTGTGAATGGTGCAAGGCAGTGCTCAGAGCTCATTTCTTCCCAACAGTCTATAACCAATTGGCCCAGAGCATGTTTTTGAAGACTTATCTCTTTTCCCAGAGTATTGTGTTACCATGTCTGTCTTAAATCTACTATCCGGCCTCTCTGTTGAGTTTCATTGGTATTTTTAATCTATTCTTGTAATAATATTACAATGTTTTAATTACTGCAGCTTTAAATCAGTATTGTAGAGAAAACTCTCATGACCTAAACATCTTTTCCCATAGTCGTTGTCTCTTTGACTTTTTGTATACATTTTAGAATTATATGGGCAAGTTTCTTAAAAACAAAATCACCCTGACCAAGTGTGAATCTTTCGATACATTTGGGGGGAATTGCAACTTATATAATAGTGAGCCTCCTTAACCCAAATTTGTTCTCTCTCCACGTAGATATGACCTCTTTAATGCCATTCAATAAAGTTTCAAAATTGTACATGTAATGGTCCTCCACCTCTGGTGTTAAGAGTTTTAGGTACTTTATATTTTTATTGACATTTTAAGTGTTATCTATTTTTTAATCTGCATTTTCTCCCTTGTTGTTGATGGTGTAAAAATTAAGTATACTTAAGGTTCCAGGAATATCCTCCACATTTTCTTCTAGATAGTCTTAGTTTTTTATCTTCCATAGAAATTTTAGAATGTCCTGTTAGTTTCTGCCAAAAATAAGTCTATTGGTCTTTTGAATGGTATTTTATTTCCTCTATGGATCAATTTGAAAATTTTGAATCTTAACAAAATAAAGTCTTTCAGTGCTTAAGTATGATGGATCAAATTTGTCTTAGTGTAGTTTTGTTGTTTTTACCATGGAAGGCTTTCATAAATTTGGTAAGTTTATTCCTAAGAATGTTGTGTTGTTTGATGCTATCGCAAGTGAAACAGGTGCATAGTTTAAAAATTTTCACTTGTTGGCCACTTAAGTATATATTTATCTATCTACTCGAAATTTCTAAATTGTCTTGTCTTCTCCAACAGTGTTATGTGCATGTTGTATTAGTTTCCTATGTAGTGTAACAAATTGCTATAATTCAGCATCTTGATATAGCACACATTTATTTTCTTACAATTTCTTACAATTTATGACCCTGCACAGTCATGAGCCCGTGCAGGGTTCAGCTGGGCCTTGTGCTTAGTACCTCCCAAGGTGGCAATTAAGGTATGGCCCAGAACTGTGTTCTCATACAGAGGCTTACCTGGTGAAGCATCTGCTCCCCTGCTCTCATGGTTGATGGCCTCATTCATTTTCTTTAGCCTGTAGAATTTGTGCAAGCTTGCTTCTTCAAATCCAGGAATGGAAAGATTCTACAGTGCGTCTGCTAGCGAGACAGAGTCTTATGTAACGTAGTGTAATCACAGAAATGGTGCCTCACCACCAGTCACCTGATGTGATGTAATCAAGGGAGTGGCATTCCATTCCAACATCTTTGCCACATTCTGTTGGTTAGAAGCAAGTCAGTGGACTGACTCGTAAGAAAAGCCAATTACATAACGGTGTGAACACAAAGGGATGCAAATTTCAGGGGTCCTTGATGTCAACCACTCATAAATTAATTCTAGTGACATTCTGTAGATTATTTGGGAAGATTATCTGAAAATTGAAATGATTTTATTTCTACATTTGTAATATCTGGGTTTTTGCAAAATATATACAACTTTTTACTAACAAGTTGTATTGGCTTGGACCTCTAGTAAAATATTAAATAAAAGTGCTATGTTTTGTCTTAATTTAGCATAAAAGGTTTCACTATTCCTCCATTAAATATGCTGGTGGCTACAGGGTTTTGTAGGTGCTACTTCTATGATTGAAGTTCCTTTCTATTCCAAGTGTTCTGAGAGGGTTTGGGGGTGGGTGGAGTAAAGTTGGGGGACAGGGTCTCACTCTATTCCCTGGGCTGGAGTCCAGACGTGTTATCATAGCTCACTACAACCTCTAATGATTGTTCTAGCAATCTTTGTGCTTCAGCCTCCCAAGGAGCTGGGACTGCAAGTGTGTACCGCCACACCCAACTAAGTTTCCTATTTTATGTAGAGATAGGGGTCTTACTATGTTGCTTACAAACTCCTGGCTTCAAACAATCCCCCTCCATTGGCCTCCCAAATTGCTGTGAGTACAGGTGTAAGCCACTACACCTGGGCAACTCAGAGTTTTTAAATCAATCTATTGAGATGCTCATGTGGTTTTTCTCCCTTATTTAATGAATATAGTGAATTATGTTGATTAAGTTTCAACTGTACCAATATCCATTCTGTGATCAAACCACATTTGTTTATAATGGATTATCTTTTTTAAAAATTATGGTTTCAATTTGCTAATATTTTGTATGTATTGATATTCCTGAAAAATATTGATTTCGAATTTTACTTTTTGAAGTGTCTTTATTAGATTTTGGTAACAAAATTATACTGGCCTCATACTAAGTGTAGACGTGTGAATTTTTTTTGTTTTATTTTCTACATCATTTTGTAAAGTTTGATGTTTGGGGCCTAAGTTATAGAATGGCCAGTTCATCTGCCAGAGACTGGAACGTTCTTTATAGACAGGTTTCTGATTATGAATTCAATTTGTTTAGTGTACATTGAAGCTATTGAAATTTTCTATTTTTCTTGGGTCTTATTTCATCAAAGTTGCCAATTATTTCACAACACAGACATACCCTGTCTCTATAAAAGGAAAACATAAAAATAATAAATAAACAAATTAATAAATAAATAAATGAGTAGCCCAGGGTGGTGATTGGTGTGCATTTGTATTCCCAGCTCCTGGGGAGCCTGAGACAGGAGCATCTGTTGAGTTCAGCTCAGGAATTTGAAGTTTCGGTGAACTATGGTCATGCAATTGTACTTTGGCCTGGGTAACAGAGCAAGATTCTATCTCTAAAAAAAATAAACAATAATTTAAAATTTTTTATTAAAATAATATATTACCATAGAAAAGTATTTTTTAATTATAAGGATATAAATTAGAAATAAAATTTTCTGTCTCCCAACCCCCAAATAAAAGCACTTATAGAATGTTTTATCTTTTTGTGGTTGTATTATGATTTTAATTATATATCCCCACTTATAGTTATCAATTTATTGACTTTATATCAAATTATTGACTCCCTGCATGAAAATGGAGGAACATAGTAGTCATACTCATGTCTCCATTTTACTTCTGCATACTAATTTAGTTTCATAATTATGTTCACATATTCAAAATTCATAATATTTACATTCTGTTCTGTAAAAATAGTTAAATATTTTATGCTTTGTCTGAAGGCTTATTTTAATCTATGTTTACGGTATTAGGCTTACATAAGAAAATTTTATTCACTGTAGAACCTAGAAGAGTATTTCAATAGATAACGAAGATCATATAATCATAGACTTTTCCATCATTAAATAGTACATCTATCATGAAATTGATAGAAGGGAATTTATCCAAACATCTCAGTCAAATGGGTCCTCTGTTATTAAATTTAAATTTCATATTGATAAATTACTCTTATTTTTAATTTTTCACATTTCTCCTCTAGTATAATTTTTTTTCTTTTTTTAAAAGCCTGGCAAACATTGGTTATAAAATTACTGAGATTTTTGTCCTCCTAGAAGTGTTTTTTCTTTGTTCTCACACTCCATTTGTACATTTGATGGGTAGATAATTTTGTATTAAAATTTATCTTCTCTTTGAGCTTTGAAGGCATGAGACTTCATTATTTTTCAGCATCCAGTGATCTTGCTAAGAAAGCTAATGTCAATCTCCTCCTCTTGTAAGCCACCAAGTTTTCTGTCTCTGGAAACTTTTAGGATTTGCTCTCTATAAATAAAGTGCTGAAATTTTTACCAAGGAGCATAGCATGGGGGTGGGGCGGTACAACTGGTTCATCTATTTCATAGCAGTTATGTAATTAATTATCTTGATGATTCTCCCATATCGAGTCCTAGTGGGTTTTTTTTTTTTTCTGGTTTGTAATTGTATAATCTCATTGCAGTTGGGGGGCTTACCTTGGTGAGACAGTTCTTTTCTCTGTTGTATTATATATATCCTACCTGTTTTATCTATTAATATTATTCCATTTTTTTCAACTCAGGAAAAATATAAACATCCATGCTTCTACCACCTGGAATTGGCAGCTATTTTAATTTGTTTCAGATAATTACTTTCTAAAAAACTGGACAGAGTCGAAGGCCACTATTTGTTCCTTCCCCATCTAATCTTCTTCCTCTCCAGAGACACTCGTGTGCATTAGGTATGGACTAGTCTAGTTCATATCTTCATGATTTTATTTTGTATAGTCTCACAAACAGCATGTAGTATTGTGAGAAATTTCATTTACATATACATTGTGTATGATTATATGGCATATAGTTTTTCAAATCATTTGGTTTCACTCAGTTCCATGTTCTTGAGATCTGGTTATGTTGGTCTCATACACACACACACAGGGCATTCATTTTCTGTCATTTCATTGTGACCTTGGGGGGAAAGATATATGCATTGTTTGCTCTATACTATACCTTAAATTCTTAGCCTAATAAATAATACATCAAAATATAAAAATTGGTAAAATGTGAATGAATATAGTATTTTAGTATGTGTGTGTGCTAGCTATATATTTACTATCTTTGAGCGTTGTCTGTGTTTTTAAGTAAATATTTATGTAAGCTAATGAGATTAGGAGTTATATTGCATACATTTAAATACTGTCAATATTCAGATGTATACCATCATGTCAGAGTAGAAGAGTTATTTCAAAATGTTCTGAATATTGAGTTTGTTGAGACACAAATCCCAAACCTTTCCTATCCAGCAGGGGAAGGTGAGGTTTTCAATAGAGTTTGTCTGTCTGGTGGGCTGTAGACTCCAGAAGAAGCCTTCCTTTGCGGTCTGCAGGTGTCTGGGCACATTGCAATTTTAACAGAGGATTATTCACCACCTCAATGGCCATTTTTCCAAGAACTGTTTCCTTATGGGCGAATAAGGTATATGTATTTGAAGTCCAGCCTGTCCTCTAACCGCTCAAGTCGCTGACTTTGAACACTGAGCAGTTTCTGCATTTCCCCTGTGAGAACTGGACATTTCAGGGAGTTGTGCAGGGCTGGCAGGTCTTCCCTACGCGCCCTCGTTCCCTCTGTGGTCCTTTCCCCCACTCATTCATCTCCGTACCTCTTTCTGTCCTTTGAGTCTCTCTTCTCTCCATTTCTATTCTATAAATTTCAGGAAGAATAAAATAGTAAAATAAAAAAGAGACTGGAACTTTCTCTCCCCTAATTGTTCTTGCTCACAGAGCGATTTAATTCTTCTCGAGAGATGTGACTCGCCTGTATGCAATGATGTGACATGGTGCCCACTCAGGGTCTTTGGGGAGGGGCTCTGAGTCAGGCAGAGGGTGTGGGGAAGCAGCTCTGAGGGAATAAATGGGGCCTAAAGTGCTTAAAGCCAATTAAGTAACAAATATTATTTAAAATTTTGATATACATATATAAATATTTAATGTAAAGACATATTTGATATAAACATATTCATATTTATAAGAATAATTCAAATATAATAAATTTAATATATATATTATTAAATAAAGATGTATGGATTTAACATACACTGGCTATCCAGAAAGTATCCAGCCATGTATGTCTTTATTTTTTTAGAGTACATGGATGGATACTTTCTGGATAGTCTCATATATTTAATATATTTTTATATATTTAATAATAGAATATATACATTTAATGTATTAAATATCTATCTATTTATTCATAAAATGAGACAGCATTACCTAATGGCTAAGAGAGCCACATTTCCTGGGTTCAAATCCTTGCTCTACGGAGCTTGGACAAGATTCTTAATCTCCTTTTGCCTTTAGTTTCCTCATATATATAAATTGGAGGCAATAGTGGTACCTACTTCATAATGTTGCTAATTAAATGAGTTAGTATTTGTAATATACTTGGAATAGTGCTGGGTATATAGTAAGCAATATATAGTTTCCTAGCCAGATGAATGAATAGGAAAAAAATTTGGACCAGGAAAAAAGATACAAGTCATATTGCAACAATGTTCTTTTCAAGTATTACTTTTCCTTGGGCAGGCTTGGAGTTAGAAAATTAAGCCAATTTTCAAAGGTAAATTTTGGTGTGCAGAAAAATAATAGAAATAAAAAAAATTACAGTGCCTTGAAATTATACCTACAGAATCGTCGCCATTTGTAACTTAATTAAGAATGGTTCACAGTATTCTTAATATAACGTTTACTCACATTCACTTCGTTAGATTCTAAAGATTCTTCACATAGTCGTGTTCCTCCTTTAAATATTTTAAAGCCTTTTCTACCGAGTGTGTGAACAACGCTAATTTTAGCTCCAATTGTTATATTCCAAAGAAGCTTTAAAAAGTGTTAAGCTGGACTGTTTTCAAAGAACAATTCTGTAACAAGAAACTAGACTGTGATTTGAAAGCAATTGAGTCTTATTAACTGGGGAGAGAAGCAAGGGCTGATGGAAAAGGTAAAAGGGAACAAGGTGATGATTATATCTTACACTTTCATCTTAGGCTTCCCAAAGCACCTGAAACCAAGTCTCATTATCATTTCTTTAAATAGATGAAGCAAGTGAGATAGTGAGGTAAGTGCCTTTCTCAAGGTCACACGATAACTTGCTAACATAGCGATAAAAATCCAATACACTTGATGAGTGCCCACTGCCCACTCACCCTCTTGGCATCGATTCTGGCCTGTGATGCACGAAGTGAACGTGGCATCAGCGATCATCCTCACATTGACTTTGGCCATCCCTTTGTGTTAATCTTCAGTGGCACCTAAAAAAGCTTTCCTTTACACTTCCTGTTCAGGCAGAACACCTGCTCCCTGAGAGGTCGGATGTTACAACTGCTCTCAGACAGCTCTTTTGTGCCCCTTCAACTTTCTTTCATCCTTTCAGCTCCCATGGAAGAATTTAAGTCCTCAGAAGTATTTGTGCTTTTTTGGTCGGTCTTTGATTTATCGATCATTTTGCCTTGGAATGCCTGTTGTGTTTGTGGTTGGCTTCAGAAGGCTCTGCGGATTTCAATAACTGTGAATGACTTTTGCCTTCGTAATTCTCTTGAGTTTAACCCACTGGCCATCTCTTTAAGCCCAGCTGAAGAGAAGCATAGTCAGGAAGGGACTCTGAGCTGATCGATAGGGTAGCTATTAGCCCTGTGATCCTATGGAAATGGACATGGAAAGTAAAATTAAAAGTTCCACGCCTCAGTTGCACTCACCATATTTCAGGCACTCTGTAGCCACGTGTTTATCTCCTTTTAGCCTCTCTTTCCTAGAAGGGAAGAATTGGATTAGATGAAGCAAGATTTCTCTGGCACTAGCATTTAGTGATTTTTCCAGGGAGATTTCTTGAGTTTGGACTACCACTTTGGGTGTTTTGTTTTATTTTTGAGAGAGAGAGAGAGAGAGTTTCACTATGTTGCCCTGGGTAGAGGGCCATGACATCATAGCTCACAGCAACCTTAAACTCTTGGGCTCAAGAAGCCTCAGCCTCCCAAGTAGCTGGAACTAGAGGTGCCTACCACAACTCATGGCTATATTTTTGTTGCAGTTGTCATGGCTGTTTAGCTGGCCTAGGCCAGGTTTGAACCCACCAAACTGGGTTTGTGGCCAGTGCCCTACTTTAGTTTTAATCCTTGAAATTTTCTGTGAGCAGAGATGTCCCCTCCTCTTTCTCTCTTCCCCTCCCACCTTATCTAACACTATACCTCTCTTATATTCACCTCGTATATTGGAACCAAGTGCTTGACAAAGAATATGGTAATGTATTCAACAAAAGCTTTGTGTACTAAATATAGACTCAGTTTTAAAGAGCATTTTTTTTTCTTTTATGAGTGTTGGCAGGTGTTTTACTATGAAACAGGTCTCAGAAAGAGATGAGGACATGTTCTATTTTGAGCTAAAAGCTTTATCTGAGATGTAGAAATGACACTGTAATAAATGCCATTACAGTTAATGAAATCAAGATAGCAGTTGATTTTTATTTGATTGTATGAGGCAAATTCTTCCAAAGTTTCATGTACAAATTGGACCATAAACTGGCAGGAAAACCTATTGTCAGTCAATCAGAGACATTAAGTTGATCTCCGCTTCATTTTTTTGGTAGCCTTGAGGTTGTAAGAAAAAATTGGAAGTCAAAATTGTACAGACGAGAACATACCCCTCCTTTCTCAGTACTTAAATGAGAGGGCAGCAATTAATTTCCTCATGAGAAACATTTAAGAACCTTGGTTTACACCCTAAAACAAGTGATTTAAAAAATCATATAAGGTGGAATTTCTGTTTATACTTTGACAAGTAAATGTGACGGTATGGTGTTAATCATCTCAGAAGAAACTTTAAAATCTTGAATGTGGCAAATTTCCAAAGCACTGATTATACGTGCTAATTGTCTTCTGCTTGTTATTTCTATCCCTTAACTTGAAAGATTTTTAGCTATGTCTATTTTTCCCCTGCTTTCTTCAGGCAGAAATTCCCTCAGGGTGAGTTGCCTGACAAAATCATTAAGCAGAAGTTTTATGAGCCAAGGTGGGATAACATTTGGAGATGACTGATTACATGATTGCAGCTAATTGTTTGTGGGACTTGAAAAGTCTCTAACATCTTTAAGGGGAATCCTTTCACTTGTAATCCATCAAAAGAATTGCAGATTTCTCTAAGGATAAGCTTCCTTTGGGGTGTCACGGAGAAATATTTCTGAGGCAACCTTGCACCAGCTTCAGTCTTTTTATTTTCTGATGAAAATAATACCCTCTTTGTCACCAGCATACAATATATAGCTACCAGGCCATCCCCAACTACGATGTTTGCCCTTCAACAAGATTATTGGAGACCTTTCCTGGTTGCATGCAAGAAATTATATGCTATAATGACTTTGTCTCCTTGGACCCTACTGATGTGAAGGAATTGATATGCTTAACAAATAGGCTCACTCCAAGGGTAGCTTGCTTTTGAACAAAGCTAATCTAAGTTGCCTTAAGCATATTCAACTTTAGTGTATTTTTATGCAGACTATAATTATTACTTTCTTTCTATATATTTTTCACCTATTCATCAGAGTCTTTGAGATATTTTACTAAGTTATTGTTTATAAACAGCCACTAACGGTGAGACTACAGTGACTCCACTGCGGCTAGAATCCTTGGCCCCACATCAAAATCCCATCCATGGGCTCCTTGTCTCATCTGTAACAGGACAATGCTAATTACATAACAAGTAGTCAATAACTATTTTTAATAATTCATTAAACAGACACTTACCACAAGCCTCATAAGTGCAATACAATGTGTATAACTTAGTAACTGTCGGCTTACGTGCTCGCTCACACACATATGTGTGTGCACACTCATGCCTACACACAGGCAGTCCACCTTTCAGGGTTAAGCAAATGAGGTCACCCATGTCTCAGTCAAAGAAAGCTCTGCCCACCTTGTCCTCATTACTCACTGGTTTGGAAAAATGTGTAATAATGAGCAATTATGAAACAGTAGTTTTATTGTGTGTGCAGGAGGATTAGAATTTGAAAAACATAAAAATCTTGTCCACTTGTAACCTGATAAACACCTTGCACACAGCTGCCCCAGTGGTCTGATAAACTCTTGAATTGCAACCCTGAAATAAAGCGGGGTCTGTGGACGTTGTAGAAAATAGAAGTATTGACAAGATTTCTACCCACCGAAGTTGTCTGGTGACAAATGGTGGGTGATGCCATGTGAAATAATGGATCAGGATGAAGAAATTGGGCTGGGAACCGAGGAATGCAGGTCATGGCACAAACCCAGCCAAATTCATATACAGCTCAAACCTCTATCAGTCCAGAAATTAATAATTAAGTGGATAAGAAATTATACTCTGAACTAAAAGTGAAAAAGAAAAGTGTCACTTTCTCAAACAACCAAGCTTGGCTTAGAACCAGGAATGCCTTGGGTCCTGGGAAGGAGCTAGTATTAAAATGAGGTAATTTCCTTGTTCTTCTGCCCAGCCTGGAAGCCAGAATACCTTTTCTCTCCCATTTTAGTTGGGAAGAATGGGGCCAGAGACTGGAAAGGAAAACCCCCCCTGAGGTACTACCACCTTGTTTTCTTTTCTCTCTTATCCAGACAGACAAAGTAGAGTTTTAAAGACTCAAGCATTTCTCCCAGAGCCTGCAAAGAAGAATGCTTTCATTATTTTTCCAATCACTAGCTCCAGCCTCATCCTCTCTTTGTTTACCTCGCTGGTGCTGGGAAAGGTAGGCCACACTGGCTTAGCATGCAGACACCACTTTGAACTGCCTTTGAAGCAACAGATTAAGGCAAAGGAAATGAATACTGTGTATGCAAAAGGGAGACCGTTTAGCGTCACTCCCTCGGCTAGTTGACCGTGCAAAGAAGTAATTGCCAACAGTGATTTGGGGCCTGCGGTTTGCAGGCAGCACATTTAAGTACATGCATAAGCCTTTCTTAGCAAATGATCACAAACTCTGACTGTGTCACTTTTGTATTCCTATCTAGCTTTTTCTTCCTTTCTCCTCAGACACAGTTGTTGGGGTATAGAATTTTAACACGAAATACTCAAACTCCATTGCTTGTACTCCAACTGAAGTGTGATTAAACTTTGAATAGAACGAGTTCCTTTCTGCCACATAAACCACAATGGAAGAGGGGGAAAGACTCTCCATGCCACTTCACTTGTTTATATCCCATAAGCGTGTCCTTCGGAAAAAAGCAACACGCAAATTCTTCAGTTAGCATGCAAATAATACATTCGATCCTGTGAGCCATCTCTATGAAATCTAAAAGGCAGCACTCGTGTTGTTCAGTCCCTGATGTCTGCTAGATTATACCCACTTTATTCATAGCACAACACTGAGCTGTCCTCTCAGACCAAGGAAAACTCAACCCACCCTTCTGAAGCTTTGGGGAGCAGAAAACGTCCCCTGTCCATGTACAGCTTGTAATTACACACGGTCTCCCGGGCCGCACGCCGGAGATGCAGTAGTTTAGCATGGGAGGGTCCTAAAAATTGTTTCATGTCTAAAAAGCTCACGGTGATGCTGACGCTTCTAGGGTGCAAACCACAGTGAAGAACGTTGCTCTCGACTACCGGGCACCGAGAACAACGCGCATGCGCGGGCAGATGCGCACGCGCAGTTGCACACAGTCGGCTTTTATTTAAGGCAGGGGATTTGGTGGGTTCATTTCAGCCCAAGGTAGCGACACTTATCTTCTTTACAAGACATCTTAGCTGTCTTTAAGGAAATAGCAGGGAGAGTTAGAGAGCCATTAGGATGGACCATGGAGAACATCCCTGACTTTAAAACTCCAAACAAAGGAGAAAGCATTAATGCAGACATCCATTCTGTGCCCGCTAGCAACACAGTACTGCTGACACGTTGTTTTAGAAAGACCATTTAAAGCCTCTAATCAATTGGTAATTATTAATATTTATTACTGCCTTGATGAAACCCCCAGCACATATTTACTTTCAAAAGGTTGGTAGTAAAAGCAGATAAACTGATAAACAATTAGTCTTTTGGGGGGACTGTCCCCTGTTTAATTTGTTTCTGACTCCTGATTGTGTATGTATATGTGTGTGCATGTGTGTGTGTCTGCATGCACGTATGCTAGTTTTGCTATGAGGAAGAAGTAAATTAATACCCCTACTCTACTTTCTTACTTGGAGCGATCCAATTACATTATTAAGTTAATTATGCCAGCAATTTGAAAGAATCTAGTTATTTGGGGACAGTTATTCATAATGAATTGTTCCTTAATGCCTCTACACGTGGATTGGTTTGATGGGAGAGCAAGAAGTCTGTAGGTCAGTGCAGTATTTCTTTTTGCATTTTGCTGTCAGAGGCTTTCACTCCTGCCCTTGAAAGGCTCAGAAGTACTGGATCAACCACATTATACCATTCCTTATCTTTCTTATGGGTATTAGGGACAGATATTCTCATTAACTCTCAGCTTGTGAATTATGGCTCAGCCATTTACTGTACGGAATAATAAATCATCCAGAACCAGTGTGTGTACAGCTATTGGCTCTGAATGTTGGTTTCCCTGCCCAACACAGTCTAGTTTTTTATAGAAATCAGTCTGGAGCACCTGTGGATGAACTTATTAATTGAAAATGGATCCTGATTATGGTTTTTTTTTTTTTTTTTTTTTGCCATTTACCAATTCTCAAACGATTTTTCCTGAATATAATTTTAATGTTGGCACATTCCTGGTCTTTGTAAATGACCAGGACCTTAGACAAATATAAATCACACCCAACATTTTTCATGTCCTACTTACGTGTTTGCTTTTTGGAAAATGGTTCTTAATTGGATGTTATAGTTACCTGATGTGCATAGTGGTTTCATAAAGCAAAAAATTGTGTTTATTATAAAAAACTATAATGTGAAACAGAGTGCTTGATTTTCTTAGTGGAGTTGAAATAAAAGGAGATATTAGAAAAAAGCTAGTAGATTCTATGGCACGGTGTACACTTGAGAAGAAGGTATTAAACTATAGATTGATTAATTATTGATAGTAACCATCAGGATTCAATAGAAGAGGTCTGATACAGTACTCACTTTTATCAAACTTGCCCTGGAATCTAAGACCTGTGGCCACCCCTCCTGAGTCTTCCCTGTAGGTGAGCAGATTGCCCATTGAGGGTGGTCTTGATGAGACTGCACGTGCTTATTCAGTTCTTGTCTCTGGAAGATGAAAGTCACTGCAGCAGGCGAGCAGTCCATTGGCACAGTGGCTCTCTTTGGCCCAGGAGAGAAGATGAATCGGGGAGAGCAAGGAGCCTTTTTTGAAAGAATTCAGGGAAACTAGATGAGGAATCTAATGAGGTAATCACCCTACTGTTCACAGAAGTATAAAATAAGCAGACCAAAAATGACTGAGAGGATAGGGGAGGAGAAACCTAATGATCCCAGAATTGAGCAAACATATGTACATTTTAGGAGCGCTGTAATAAACAAAGTGCGTTATTTCCTTGTTCAAGGTGCCAAGCCTTCCGAGATTTTGGCAGCTTCCCCTGCTGCACAGCAGGTAGCCCATTCTCTCCCAGGCAGTTAGAGCAGATCCTGATATAACCGGCTTTGGTACTCATAATCACACCCTGACTGACAAATCCTGAACAGAGCAGGCATCCACCTGAAGCAAGACTACCAGAAAGTACCAGAAGAAACAGAGAAAACGTGTTTCCCTGGGTAGGCCATCTTCCCCTCATCACCTTCACTTCTGGTTCACACAAGGCTGAGCAAAGACTATGAAAAGCTGACTGCGAAAGATCACAGATCTATACAGCATAATCATGGCTGAGTTTATGCCTCTCTGCCTCTTGTCTCATACTTTATTATATTTTTGCTCTTTGGTATCTGGTGAAGCCTTTTTTAAAATTTATTTAACAGTGTTTCAGCTTTGCTAAGAGATTGCAAGGGAAGATATTTGGGGTTAAGATTAGGCTAGAATTTTATGTGGGAAATAGCATGCCTCTGGCAGCCAGGATGCTGGTGCAGGCCCTAGAAAACAAAGTGAGAAACTCCCCAGCGGGGTGAGACGTGGCTGGGCTCTCAGAATTGGTGCAACTCAGACCACCTGCCTCTGGCCTCCTGCCTATCTCCAATCTGGGGACTCACCTTCTAGAGTCAAAGAGGGTTGCCTTATTAATAAGGTCTGTAATATCCCTCATTGCACTGCGTGCCAGGAATATGGATTATAGATCCCAGTGCCTTCTGCACTCTAAACAAACTCAACTAAGGGCAAAGAAAAGAGCAAAGTTCTATTGGACAGAGGCAGATGATGTGCCCAGACCAAACCGTGGCACCTTTCCTATGGTGCATGTTGCAAGGGTATACGTCAAATCTATTAAATATAGAGTAGAAATGTCTTAACACAATAATTAAGTAAATGAGGCGAAGGCTATATGAACAAGTTTGACGTAAGCATTTCTAATTGTATATAAAAACAGCACATTCTTGGGTGGCACCTGTGGCTCAAAGAGTAGGGCACCTGCCCCATATATCGAGGGTGGTGGGTTCAAACCCAGCCCTGGCCAAAAAACTGTAAACAAACAAAAAAAAAACCCAGCACATTGTACCCCCATAAAGGCATCAATTAATACATGGAAAAAAAGGCACGTACTTGCTCAGAACTTATTATATTATAATATAAATACATTTACAATAAATAGGGATAAATCAAAGATTCTGTTAGAATCATATATTGAAAAATTATCCTAATAGCACAGGTGTGAGGAAATAAACTCATATTTTTCAAGCATCCTCTAAGAGCCATCCTCTAAAGAGCCATTTATATATATAATATAAGGACATTATATATATAAACAATTCCTAAAGGAAGTTGGGAGGCTCCCCTGAGTTACACAGATCCATTAGTGTCTATGAATGGGTGTGTGATTGTGATGAGCATTCAAGGAGAAGAGCATTCCTAGAAGTTACTGTAGTATTGTCTAAAGCTCATTCATCCCCTTATGTCAATTGGAGTATGGAACATTATCTTGGGAAGTTTGGAGTTTATTCTGTGGGAATGGAAGAAGTTTGATCTCATTCTGTTAGAATTCCTTCTGTGGGAATGAACATAGAATTCACTGTATGGGAAGTTGTCTGATGGAAGGGGCTGTTACTGAGACTTGTTGAGGTGGTCAACAATGACCTCGGAGCTGAGTTTGGGAAAGATCGCTAGGACTATGGTGTAAAAGAAAATGCATCTGAGTCTGGAGGTCATTTTGGAAAAAGAATTGAGAGTTGGACATTTTGAGTTTGAGGAGCTAAAAGCATCCTTGCCAGGATAGATGTGATGCTTGTTGGAAGCGCAAGGTGTGAGGAGAAATCGGAGATGTCAGCGCCGACAGGTGTGCTTTGTGCTGGGTAAGAGCAAACATGAGGTCAGATCAATGAACAGTGAGACAAGGCATGGCTCTTTGGCTTTTGGGTTTATTCCTCATGATTCAGCAGGTATATTTACTTTTTAAAAGCCATTGTTATTACTTATAATGCTTTTCTTTAGAGGCGTTTGAATCCTGGTCTAGCTTATCAAGATCACAATTCAGGTAAAGAGGCTGGGAAGAAGCCCAGCTGGGTGATAACTCCTTGACCTATTGGTCTTTCCCAGACTCCATGTGTTGTTACTGGAATGTACTGCCGAATGACATGACTGTTTTCAAGAACCCGGGCTTGGTCCCATCAGTGTGACACAGCAGGAGACTAAGACAAAGACTAGAACCAGGAGGTCAGAAGGCAGAGGCAGCACATTGCATGGCGGGAGGTTGGTCTCTGTAGCGGCCCGAATACAATAGGCCTAAGGCAGGGCTCAGAGCTGGAATTGCAACCAGTTAGCATGGGGGAGAATGGAAGTACCCCAGGCAAAGGTAAATAGGTATCAGGCACTAAGAATCTGGGAGAGAAAATGGACAGTGGGGATCCAGGATCCATGCAGAGAGGCTGACAGCCCACATAGAAAGCGATAGTAAACATTCCTGATATGCCAAGTATTTGCTTCAGCTCAAGTTAGCAGTCATTTTCATGCATTTGTAAGAAATAGCAGCCTTATTTGGACAGCCAAGTCTTATAAAAGGAGGTAAATAGGAGGCAGAGAGCTAGACAAGGCAGCTCTTGACACATTCAATCCAGGTAAGAGAGAGCTGCATGTCCTGGGGAAGACTCACTCTCCCTCTTCCCCTTCTGGGTCTAGAGCTGCCATCTTCATCTTTGGATGGGGGGGCACTTTGAGAATTGAGTGACTGTAAGAGACCCCCTCTCCAGAGAACCGCCAAGGCTCACACACTCTCAAGTGTTTCCTGCAGTGTGTGTACCGGGTCCCGGGCTCCTCCCAGAGTTCTGGCTGAGAACACTGTTCCAGGTGAGATGGGCAGCTCTTGTGCAGCACATTCTGGGTGCTCCTGGGGGACAGTCACTCCTGTACACATGGCAAGTGGAAGACAGAGCACCCGAGCTGATGGCCTCACCTCTTTGAGGACTCCTAGCTGCACACGTGTATACAGATGAGCTCCGCTTTTACTGGGAAGCATGGGGAAGGAAGAGATCGCAGCCCAGTGAAGCAGCAGCAGCAACACCATGGCGGACAACAGCTGCCCAGCATCGCAGGCCTAGTGCGCACCAGCCACCACATTACCACTTTACCTCGCTGTGCAAACGTTATTGCACCCACTATGCTGATGCAGAAACCGAATCCAGAAGAAGTTCATTTTGATGATTCACTCTTTCCGGGAGCAGAAAACCGGGTCTGGCTATAAGAAATTCATCCTTCCGTCTCTCCAGTCACCCCATTTTAATTGTGGCGATGATGTTTTCTTCCTGCCCTTTACAGAGCAAGGATTAGTCTTAACATTTTGGAGTTTTCTGATTTCTGTTTTTGCTGCCAAGCTAAATAGGGCTGCCACTAGCCCCCTGACGCCAGTGCCTCCGTGTGAATTAGAGAAAGGCATTCCTTCTTCCAGGTGGACGCAGCGCTCTGCCAGCCCGCAGGCTCGGTGAGCAGAGCCTGGGCTGGATTTCGGTCCCCTCATCCCCTTGGCCAGATGCCCTTGTGAAATGAACAACCTTCCCACCCCTATGTAGCTCCCCGGAGCCAAATTCTCCAAAATGCCATCCGAGTAGAAAAGCCAACAGCAAAGCTTTGTTCTTGGGAAAAGCTGTAGTGTATTCATGACAGTTTCTCAGTGATCTTGATATTCAGTGGCTGTATCTCCTTAAACAAATTGCTCTGGAAGTTTACTCTTTTGAAAAGGCATGTACTATAAAAATGGAAAGATAAAACTCTCAACAGGAAACCAGGGCAGATCATAACTCCGCCGCAGTTCAGCAAATGAAAATATATCAATAATGAGATGAAGCCCAATTCAAAACAACTTATGTTGTCTTTGGGCCTCAAAGATAATCTCTTTCCCATTATTAGGGAAAACGTGAATCTTTTTTTCATTTCTTGTAAATCCAAATCTTGTTTTCAAGAGATGATCGTGTTTCACTAAAATGCTTCCACTTAGCTATTACAGGGGGATGACAAAAATGTTATTGTTGTCGTTTATTGGCATTATTATTAGTCAGTTGTCAAACCTTGAAGGAAAAATCAGGGACTGAAACCCTGAAAAAGTAATCTTATTTTCATAAAGATGTTCCCCCAAATTATCTCATGTCCAATACCTACTTAGCCTTAATATAAACTTCTCAAGCGAAACAAGAATGGCTGTAGATGACTTAGAAATCAGTTATGAAAAACAGAAACAACGAGGCATATTGTGTGATGTATTAGCGTCTGCCTGGATGGTGCATTTTCACGCTTGTCTCAGCTAAACCGTTTTATTATTTTTTTTATTTTTTATTTTCCCAGAGTCTGATGGTTTGCTTCAGAGAACATAATCAATTTGCCAATCTAGCCCTAAGGCTGCCCTCAATTTCCTCTGGTTATATATGTTAATGCTTAAGCAAAGGCAGCCACTGAATTATTTAAGAAACTGAAGAGAATAGAAATTATGCCAGAGTGAGGGACAGCCCGTGTCCTCCGCGTTCTCCAAAATCCTGCGGGTGCCAGAGAAGGTGCAGGGACTTTGTCCTGCTCAGGTTCACAGTCTTTCCTTGCACACAGATGTGACACTCTGGGCTGCTAGATGGCCATTTGCCAGACCTACAGTTGTGCACATACTATGGGGGGCTTGGAATGTGGAAGGCTTTATTCAACTAGGGTTTAGACTAGAAATGGGCAAGTCATTCATTGTCTGCAGAATGGAGCTTCAGGGAGAGCTGGCAAACTGGATGCTCCTTTGTGATCTTAGTGGTCTTTGGCTCCTAAGTTCCTTGTGGGCTGCTTTCTCGTGGCGTATCCTGGGCATTAGTTCATCCGTGCTGAGATGTCAGTGTCTGAACAGAAGTTGGCTTTATAAGGAAAAGTTTGGTGTTAGGCAGTGCTCTGACATCACCAGTCAGTTAGAGGGGGAGGCTGCTGTGTCACGGAGACTCTCCCTGCCCAAGCAGCACACTCTTTGTAGGTGCATCTGATGTTCCCTTAAACATGCTCATTCTAAGTAGAGGAAGGCAAAGGAAAAGCCCCCAACTCCAAAATACCTCAAGTGGGAAATTCTGGTTCTCTACTAGAGGGGGAGGGGAAGAAAACAAGCACATACCCTTTGCAGCAGGAAAGATGAGCTCTGAGCGTTCCTTCACTCTAAACGTGCAAACCAGAACAGGTCAACTGAATGGTTTAGTTGGTCTTGTCTCTAACGCTGTGCCTTCTTTTAGGCCATCCGCAAGGGATGTCAGAACAGGTAGGAAACACCAGACCTGAAATAATTTATAAATAAGTTGAGTCGATTATTTTGAACCATGGGATCAAGTGAGGGCAAAATAGAGCATTATATTTGTTGAAGGGGCAAGGACTCTTGGGAACTAAGCATCGTAGGCAGATATGTAGACAGGACACAAAAATATAAGAGCTAATGTACAAACAGGCCAGGCCCTTACTGCAGGGCACTGAGGAGATGTATCAGGACCATAATTTTCTCAGGAATCCAGCAGCTGCGACTAGTCCTTGGCTCCAGAACTGAGCCAGTTAGTCCCCATCAAGTTACACTGTGTAACTCTGTTGTACCTACCTCTTGTTCTGTTAGGGCATTTGAGACACCTACAAACTAAATATCCAGAGGATGCTGAATTTTTCATTTTTATCCATTATTTTAGTTGGCTCACTAATTACACAGCTGAAGTAATCTCTGCTGCTTTTTGCTTTGTCTTAATTTTTGTTAGCGTCTTTAAGTCTCAGATTCAAAACAATTTTGATTTTTCTAATAAGAAATTGTGAATCTTATAATCAGTTACCAGCACCCTTTCCCCTCCCCAACTATGGGCTATTAAAAAAATAAAGATTTTTTTCTCTTTGTTTTTATTTTTATTCTGGCTTATACAAGGAGAAAAGTGTCTTTTCCGGGCATAGTCATCGATGCCCTAGTTTTCTTATGGACAGGGTGTAGCCAATGCAGGTTTGCCAGGAAATTTGAGATGATATAAACCAATTCTTTTTCTGGGGGATGACCGATAGAATTTTCAGTAATGAGAACTCTTGAATAGGAAGACAAGATGTGATTAAACAGAGCCTGGCAGTGATGTGTGTAAGAACTTGGCATCACAAGATGACATGAAAGCTGTTATTGATTAGTTTGAGAAGAGAGTGCCTTAAAACCATCATATTTGGCGTGTCATTGATCTTCAGAAAGTCTCACCACGCTGTACCCCAGAACTTCCCCACGAGCTTAAATAACAATACCCCGAAGAAAGAAATGCTCAGTAGAAAGTGCAGAGGACACAAGGTCCTGTAGGCATCTCTTGATCTTAATATTTCTGAGCTCTTCCGGCTGTAGCCCTTTGATTCAGCGCTACTGGGAGATTGAAGACGGAAGCTGAAATTCACTTCCTACTGAGAAGAAAGGGGCTTTGATATGAATAAATAAGTTGTGTGTTTATTTATACTGATATCTGCCTTATCCCCTCATGAGGATCTGGGGGAAGATTAATGACAGTAATGAAAACTCTTCAGAAATAAATATGACCTGAATAACTGACCTGTCTGGCTGGAGTTGGTGCTTTAAGAAGTGGGCTTAGTGGATGTAGCAGTGACGGGGAAAGGAGAAGAAATTGTAACCTGTTCTTCAGGAAATGAACCGATGAGAGTCATAACTTTTTTATCCTTTCATTTTCTACCTTTTAATTCTTTTCGATGGAGCAGTGGGGGCTGGAGAAAGTAGCATATACTGATAGTGTTAGACAAATGCACAGAGATGTTGTTGGGAAAATTTAGGGTGGCGTTCGACAGGAACATGGCAATATTGTTCTTATTTGTGTACATATGAAATGGATTGGTTTGGCTTAGAAAGCAGCGGAAAATGAATTTCTATTTCAGACAACTAATTAGTCAGCTTAAAATATTGTTCTGGGGCGGTGCCTGTGGCTCAAAGGAGTAGGGTGCTGGCCCCATATACTGGAGGTGGCAGGTTCAAACCTGGCCCTGGACAAAAATTGAAAAAAAAAATATATATGTATATATATAGTTCCAAATGCATTTTATAGATGTTACATATTATCTTCAAGGGACTATAAATTAAGTACCTCAAATGGAACATGCAAACTAGAACCATATCAACTAACTGGGTTAGTTAGACTTGACTCCCTGGATTCCCTCGTACCTTCTATCAGGCCCATCAGAAGTGACAGAAATAGTGTTTCATTCCATGTGCTTAGTCGATGTTATCAGATAATAAAGAAAAAAAGAAATAGTGTTCCATGCAATGAAACCATAAAATGTTCCTAATAAAAAGATAGCAGGGATTTAATTGTTTTAATGTAGAATTCAGTATTCAGAAAAGTTAGTTTTTGCCACATTAGTGGTGTGACTTAAAAAAAAAAAAAACCCACATACCAGCGATTTTCTAATGATAGAGGCAGTGTGCAAGAGAAATGGATGTTCACTTGTGCTAGTGAGAAAGGGTGTGCCTTTGATGAGCATGGGCTTGGTTAGAATCACACAATGTAGAGTTATAATGAGGGTCTCAAAAATAATCTAATCCTTAGAAAATGAAGAAACAGCACAGACCAGTCAAGGTCACACTTTAGTGTGCTGCAAAGATGAACCACACGAAATTTGCTCAACCTAATCCTACTGGTTGTGATCTCAAAAAGTAGGCATTTCACATGCTTCCGCCAAGTAGAATCAGAGCTGCCTGTCTCCCGGTCCCCTATTGCAAGCTGGCAAAGACAGCAGAAATCAGAGGCTTTGTGTGGTGGTGTGCACAAGGACTTGCCTGCATTCCCTTCTCAAGGTCAGGCAGAATAATACAGGATGGACTGCCAGGAAAAAAAGACAGAAGTAAGAGACTCACAGAAACAGAAAAGCCACAAAGAGAGCCATGCCCACAGAAAGAGATAAAAGGACTAAAAGGAACCAGTCCCCTCCTGCATGCCTACCTACTATGTCACTTGCACAACTCTGGACCTCGCTCTATAAAGAATTCTCACAAAAACATTGTTCTCTAAGTATCAGCCCCACATAGTATATGAGGTCTGAAAATTAAGTTCATGAACTCATCCTAGAGAAAGTGCTCCACACCTCAGGGCTGAACATCACTACGGTCACCTTCGAAATGTTCCCCTTGGGAAGCTGTACACTGACGCCAGCACCCAGCACACCTGGCAAAACACTTTTTCTAGGACGATTTAATGAACTTAATGGTCCAGTCTTATATAAGACACAACCCCCTCTTGTTTTGAAGAAAACAATGAGCATTCCAGTAAAAGCAATGAGGACCACAGTTCTGGTGAGCGGGAAGGGTTCTTCTCTCAAATTTCAGGCTATTGCCTAAAACAGTGTTTTCTGCAGGTGTGATCAGGAGAGAATAACAACAACAAAACAAAACAGACCCTACACACACACACACACACACTTCTACTCCCTAGGGCCCCCTCCCACTCTTCAGATATTAAAAAGTGGGCTCGTCTTGGAGATGTTTCTCTGTGCCCAGTGTGCAGTTGTGTTTGTCAATGCAGGGCAAGAGAAACCAGAAACAAAAAGACACGGGGAAACTCTCCACTGATCTATCTAGTGGTTAAGTTGAGATCTGCTTTCCTTCCTGAATCTGCCTGATAAAACACGCACACACACATACACAAACACACACACAGGCATGCACACACACCTACGCAAACACACACACACAGGCACGCACACACACCTCTTTTATACTGCAACATTTTTAAGTCATTATTGGAAATGATAAAAAGCAAAGTTAGGAACTCCCAAGAACTCACTGAGTAGGGATAATACTTACAATTAGAAAGTCTTGAAAACTAACCCATGATTTAAATTCAATGAATACTTCTGTGTGTCAAATAACCTGTTGTAAGCAATAAATAATATGTGGGAAATAAGGAGAAAACTGAAAACTAGGGAGCCCAAAATATTCTATCTTAAGAATCAGATTCAACCAGTATTTTTTTAACTTCCTACTTCATGTTAAGTACTATGCCAAGTATTCAGACAAACATGGTTTTTTATTATCTATCTATCTACTTCAAAGTCTTGTCTGTCCAAATTGAACTGCAGAGGACATTCTGTTAAACTTTTGTGGTTTTCAACACTGTGTATGCACATGAATCTCGGGGAGAAGGGAAAATACCCCTTCTTGAGTCCTGTGTATGAAGGTTTGCAGAGGAGGGTTTGATAGCAGTCACCTCTGCAGGTGACCATGATGCCCAGCCTTGATCCTGAGTTTCTTCAGCGGCTTCATGAATGAATTTCCTCACACAATTCTGATCAATGTTTGCCTCACTTTCCCTTGAACGTCCCACTGCCCATAATCTCTGCAGTGTTATAAGAGGTCGTATGCACTTTGATTCTCAAACTTCTTACTGTTAATGACGAGCTAGTATTTTTAGAGGTCTTTTCTTCCCTGCTACCTACACTGGCATTAAACACAATTCTGTGGAAGCTTCTGTTTCCTTTGGGCTTCGGTAGCTAGGTCTGGTACCAGATCTTCCAGGTTTGCAACTTGTACTGGATTCCGCTCAGGCTGAGAGATGATCCCTCGTGCAGCAGCATTTTCTCACATTCTTGACCCTTGAGGAACCCGTGTTTCATTAGGAAGCTTCTCTTCGCTGTGCTGACTTTCCCACCCCTGACTTCTGACCTTTGATCATTTGCTGTCTTGCATGCTGATTTTCCATTCTTTATGGTCAATAATAAAAATTTAATATGTATTAGGTACAGGGTGGCACACAGCAAGTGTGGGTTGTGTAATGTCCATCTTCCCGAGCAGTCGTGACCTCTCTGAGTCCAGAAACAGCCTCAGAATATGTCTAAACACTGGAGCCCGGGGAGCCATACCAAACCATCATGCTTGACACATGGGATGAAACTTATTTGCCAGGCTGCAAAACATAATAATGGAAATAACAAGCATAATTTGGGAAAATAACACCTGTTTTTATTCTCAAGGGAGAAACCTTCATGAGTATGGCCAGGTAGAGCAAGAAAGAATACATGAACCTTGGCAAGGCCATCCTGCCCACCTCGCCCTTTGTCTGTCTTTCTCTTTTAGCTGCTTAGATTTCACAGTTCCTGCCCTCCTCACGTGATGCCATGCATTTTAGGTCTTTGACATTCTGATGACTATTTTAATTAATGGTGACTTCCTATAGGTCAGTGGTTCTCAACCTTCTTAATGCCACGACCCTTTAATACAGTTCCTCATGTTGTGGTGACCGCCAACCATGAAGCAGCAACTAAAATGATTTTATGGTTGGGGGGTCACCACAACATGAGGAACTGTATTAAAGGGTCACGGCATTAGGAAGGTTGAGAACCACTGCTATAGGTCATTAAGGGTTTGCTTATCTATTTTTAACTGACATACTGGTTTTATGAGGCAAACTAATATGGTTCTTATCTCTTGGTGTCTTTATATATTTTTAGATATAAATGGTAAACACATATGTACTACATGCAGAGAGTGCCAAAAAGGATGTGTACACACTGTAAGAGGAAAAGCTCTCGATTCATCCCTGTAGCATTCATCTGATTTGTGCCATCTTTTGCGTGAACATCGTACACATGGCTACCATAATTCCATTCAACTTCAAAAAGTAATACCTAGATAACATCTCTTAAAATGTGTATACATTTTTTGGCACCTCTGGTATATAGTAATATATATGTGGTATATATGTGTGTAAAGGTATATATATAAATGTAATATATGCATAATATATGAATTATTATGTTTATACAATACCACTATATACATATATACCATATATATGTATGTATATATTAAACATGCACATGTATTACTCTAACTCTAGAGTGAAAAATACATTGTCACTTCGCTATAAGTTCAAGCAAATGGAAAAATTAAAAATTATCTTTGTAGAAAGGAGATTGTTTTCTGAGCACTTTGTAGTCCTTGTGAAAAGAGATTGCCCACAGGCTCACAGCAAGATTTAAACTAATGTTCAGCAGTAGATTTATACACGTGATCTGCAGAATGGAAATATACTTTGATCCTGAATTTGAAATGATGGCACTGATGGCTTCTCAGGAGCTCACGGCTCTAGCTGATTTTTACATTCTGGAAGAAACTAAATTGTAAATGGACTGTGTGTGGCCCCTCTGGTGATCCTTACAACACGTACTGCACCTGTCACTGTAGTCTTCAACTTTTGTATATTTGCCCTTGGAAATTGCCTATCTACCAAATGACCTGACCACCAGAATTTCTAAGAAGAGCCTCTAAAATTGTCTATTACTTGGCATCAGGCATTACCTCAAAGGCCAGGATGTCGCATCTGGTTCATTTGAGTACAGGTGGCCAGTTGGAAGAACATGTTATAACCTAACCTGTGTTTTGGCCTACAGAGAGAGAGGCCTCTGACCTATGTTCACTTTTCCAGAAAGAAGGAGGACTGTTTATCTTGGGGATAAAATATTTCAGGTGCAGTCAGGACAGCTTTTCCTATCTGAGCCAACACTGGGCTTTGTTTACCTGGAGAGATTTTTCTGCTCTGTGACAATCTGGCGGTATGACTGGAGAATTTTGATTCTCCGTTGTCGTGCCTCTTGTAATGAGAGACTTGTGCAACATATGTTTATTAATCTTAGTTAAAAGACACCTGCCCAGATGGTTTATACCTGGGAAATGTTCCCAGTCATCAATCTTTCTCTAATCAGCGAGTTTTCCTTCCCTCTCGGCACCACACCAATTTGTTGAGATGACTAAGAATCGCTTCTCTTTGGTCAGGTGTGGTTCATGCCTTGTAAGTTCGAAGGATAAAGGGAAATGAAACAAATTGCTTAGCCCTGAGCAGCAAGTGAGCCTGTGACTCCCTGGCACACCCTGGTTGCCCCGACCTTTAGCTGAGAGGATTCGTATTCCGTGATTCTTTCCCTTCCAGTCTCAAAGTCCTGGTAATAAGGTGCCCTCTCTGCTTCCTCTTGCTCCGATGGGCTGCAGTGAGAACAGCTGCACACAGCAGGGTTCTAATCACCACTTTGCCGGGGCTGGGACTGACAAGGCATGCGAGTGGGTGCCTCTCTTGATTGGAGAGGCTCTCTTGCCATTCCAGCATCCATTATTGTAGCTTCCTGGAAACCCCCATATTTGCCACTTGTCACAGAATCTAGACTTGCCACAGAAGCTATGAACAGAAACATTATTCTGGAGTGAAATTAGCCAAGGTATTAAATTGATAAATGTGATGGCAGGCAGACCTGGTGGTTGGGAGACAGAAAGCAGCAGCGGTGATCTGTGAAATACACAACAGCCCAGACTATTAGAGGAGGGGCGGTGGTGAGTGTGAGCCCACCCATGGTAACAGAATATTTCCCCACGTCCCATATGTCCAAGGGGGATTTACTGTATCTTGTCCTCATGTTTCCTTCTGGCTTGTGGGTTTTAGGAGTGCAGTGTTCGCCTTGATAACTTAAACAACCATCATTAGGCAATGCGCATTTGAGGTCTAATTAAATCTCTCCTACTGCAGGATCACAACCACACTCCGTCATCCTGGGATACTCTGCGTATGCTACATACCAAAAAGCAAAAATGCATAAATCTGCAATCAATTCTCAGAAGGCTAAAGAGCTAGAGATTTATTTCTACTACAATGCTCTGGGATTTATACGCTGGTTTTAAGTAATCTCTCAGGAGGGAATAAGGGTATTGATATGATTCTAAGAATTATCTCTCTTTTAAAATATTATTTAAAGTTGCTGATGAATTTTAGTTGACTTTTGTCATCATCACCCAAATATTTTCTTACTGATCAAATACTGTGACATGCTAAGGGGCACAGGAATCACTGAGGAAGATAGAGGCAGCATTTACCTGCCTACTTTTTGTTTCTACTGATTTTGCAGTTAAATTTTTCGTGCTCTCAGACAAATGTCAATGGGCCTCTGATTTTCTTTTTTCTGGAGTGTCCAGACACAGCAGTGTCATCTTTCATGTGCCAATTCCTTTTGTGAATCCTTGATCACAGATTAAGCAGAAAAACTTTAGACAGTCACCTCCTGTGTAAAAATCACAAACTCTGAACTCATAATTATATCTATGTGCAAAACATGTATGATAAATGCTTCTCTGTGCAGACTGGAGTTCTAGAAAACCATATTAATAAAAGGTAGGATCTGACCGGAAAAAATAGGCATATGTTAAAAATGAAAAATTCTTTTTTTTTTTTTTTGCATTTTTTTGGCCAGGGCTGGGTTTGAACCCACCACCTCTGGCATATAGGGCCAGCGCCCTACCCTTTTGAGCCACAGGCACCACCCTGAAAATTCTTTCTACTATTTAAATTTTCTGAATATTTATGGCCGAGTTTTTAAAACATGGATTTTTAAAGTATCTCTAGGTAACTCCAGTGTTCAGAAAATAAAAGTAAATCTTCTACTTGACAAATTACTTTGCCTGCAAATAAGATATTTTCATCGGGTGTATATTTTTTTTCTCCCTTATTTTGGGGATGATCATTGGACTTACCTGAATTCTGGTGTCGACTTCTGATAAGAACTTGAAAGGTAAAGAAAGGAAACAGGTTACATTGAGGCAGATTTTGGTCACTATTCCATCCTCTGAAAACAATAAACCAAGATAAAGAATGTTGTCTGAGCCCACCATTCTTGATTTGATGCATAAGGTCATCAGATGGAACGTGAAGTAGAGATGGGCTCTCTAACCAGCTGTGTGTTTCGGTTCCAGCTGACTGACAGTACAAAGAAAATGTGTCAGTCATGAATATTAACTTTCTTTCTAGCATTTTTCTTCCAGATGGAAGCAACATGAACATTGTAGCAATGCTTCTTCCAGCTGATGAGTTTTCTTATTTATATTTTTGGCAAAGCATATTGATTTTCATCTGTGACTTCCACCTTAGTACCCAACTGTGTGGCTTTAAAAAATATGCAGCTTAGTTTTTTCATTCCTAAAATATTTCATTCCCTAAAAATCTGCTTATATCAAAGTGGCTCCAGCACCAGCCCTTATATTCCCCTTCAGACCCTTCACTCTCTTTCAGCATTTTTACCATCTTTGAAAGTACATGTTAAAAAACCTACCTTTATAACTGATAACATTTTACCCAGTCTTATCATTGCAATACTACAATAATATTAATAATCCATTTTAATATTAAGGCCTACTATTTTCAATGTGGTCTATGTGCCAAGTACTTTGAATATGGTTGGCATTTATGATTGCTCTTAATCCTACCAACAGCTCTCTGAGTTAAACACAATTCTGTCCATCATATAGATGAGGGGACTAAAGACAAAAGAGGTTAGGTCACTTCACCAAGACCACACAGCTAATAAGTGACAGAAGTAGAATTCGAAAAATAGTCTTTTTGAATCCCAACCTCATTCTCTTAACTAAGCTATCGAAATTCTATTATGTAGATTCTTGTACTCATTTATTAATATCTTCCTTATATTTCTCAAACAAAAATTCAATAGGAACATAACCCCCAAACTACATTTAAAAGTTATACTTTCATGCATTTATAATTCTGACTTTTTTCAAACTATTTCCAACCTGGCCCCCAAGATAGCCCAAAGGGAATCCTATCCTAAGAAAAGGGTTTAATGTTGAGAGACCAGTTTCCATCAAAGTGGTTCCGCCCTACTCTCATCGTCATGGCAACAAGCATCTGTCTGAATTCTCCTCTGCATCTCCACCAAATGGCAACATCTGAACTTCCTAGAGGTGCTGATTGTTGGAGGTGAAACATAGTGGTCCAGCCCAGTGACACTGTATATGCCGAGCTGTGTTCCTTGTTTCCTGATACAACTGTTGACACCTTCGAGATGTTTGAAAGGAAAAAGGTTGCCATAAGCCCAAATTATGACCAGGATGGTCCTTGATGTTTTCATTAGTATCGATAGATGATTTGTTTCCAGTCTCACTGTTACCTTTAGAAACATTTACAGACTTTCTTTTTGTCTTTGCATTTTTTGACCAGGGCTGGGTTTGAACCCACCACTTCCAGGATATGGGGCCATGCCCTACTCCTTTGAGCCATAGGCGCTGCCCTAAGATTCACAGATTTTAAGCAGCAGTCCCCACAACCATAATAATTTATCCCACATTTAGTCAGCCTTTAGTTTGTCTCAGTCAATTGCTAAAATGAAATCTTGCCTCCTGATTTGTTGCCGGTCCTTAGTTGAATGGGAAAGGGGACTTCACATTTGAACGTTTCAAGCTTCATCGTGTGTTCCTTTTCCACATGACAGAGATGAACAGATCTTGGCAAAACCTAAGACGCAGAAGAAGTTTTTAAAATGAGCCATACTGTCATTTCTTTTGAATGATATGACAATACATCAATAATTCAAGGGATCACTGAACATCTGGATTTCTAGAGCAAGAGGGCAGCTCTCACTGTTGAACTGATGAGTTTTTTATTTATATTTTTGGCCAAGCATATTGATTTTCATCTGTTGAGGAGGGACCACTCAACTTAACGAAGATTCAAAGGTTAAATTTTTAAAGAAAACGTACATTTTTCGAATGTCAGCAATGCTTTGATGAGAGAAACTTTAATAGAGGGAAAGACATGGGCCTTGGTGATGGAGAAGCAGTCTCAGATACTTTATGAGTCCTTGGGTGCATGACTTAAGTTCACCAAACTTGGATTGCTTTAATAATAAGAGAGAATTTATAACTGACACCTTGCAAGTTTCTTGTCAAAAACAGAACTAAAATACGTAAGAATCCAAAAAAATGCCCTGTTATTTAATAGTTCTTCAAGAAACTACCTACCACCATTTTTTCTCTTCTGTTTCCTGATGACCCCTGGCATTGATGAGGAGACTTGACTGTCTGAGCATTTCTTTAGTAGAGGACTATTGGTGAGGCAAAACTTCAGTGAACATTATCTATTAACTTTCTCTTTCTGAGGATGTGCCCCTATGAGTCTGAGGACTCTCTGACTACAATTTACTATACATGAAGCTATGCAAATCAGTAGGCTGAGGACATCTATCTTTCAAAGCCCTCCTGTTTGAAACAATCCATTTATGAGATGGAGAGGGCTGGCCCTCCAAGGGAAGACACACAGAGAAAGAGATCCAGTTGGATGAGCCTTTTAATTATATTTATTGACCTTTCACTTGGAAGTCACCCAGTTCCCTGGCAAGGATGCACAAGGGAGATTTTAGGCTCCACTTTTAATGGACTTGAGACACTGGAGGGGAAAGTAGAGTGCACAGATGTTCACGAAGCTTTGAGGTCCAGAGCTACACTGATACAGGCATTGTCTGATACAACATTGTCCCACTAAACGGGGTCCTCTCAGAGTTCTGATCTAAGCACTGCATTGCAAAACTGGCAAGCTGTAACCCCCTGGAGTAACTCCAGCTGAGATGAAAACAAAGGCAGAAAGAATAAACAATTTGGTTAATTGAGTTTGAATGATAGAACTGCAATAAGGGACCAATAAAAGGTGCAGTAAGAAGGATGTTTAAAAATTCTAGTAAACCTTCAAGAGAGAGTGGTCTTGGAGCTCTGAAAAAAACAACAAAGCTGTGAAATTACAGCACATTAACTAGGACTCTGTCTAAGAATGTGGTCTGGGAAAAAGACAAGTTAAAGGGTGTGAGTAAATCAACACTGCTGGGTGAAGGGCACACTTCTGTGTATAACTCTGACTCAATCTCTACAAAAACAAAGCAAAACTTTGTTATGTAAGTAAAACTTCTGTACACTCTAACTTTCTGAAATTAAAAAAAAAAGTTTCTATGTCTTCAGAACTTATTTTAATGATTATGTAGAAAAAAACAAACTGCTTTTCCTCTACTCTCACCACCCAGCAATCAACACAGGACACTTCTGTAACCTCTGGTCACTAACACGCATGTGGCTATGTCTCCGCATTAGTAAGCAAGGGATCCGTCTGAAACCAGGTAGGTGTCCTGTAATTCTTGGGTCTCCCAACCCCAAAACAAGGACAGTACCAGTCTTTGGTACTGCCTGTTAGGAACCCAGCAGCACAGCAGGAGGTGAGCAGCCGGAGAGCCAGCAAAGTGCTTTATCATTATGTATATCTGCTCCCCCATCACTCACATCACTGCCTGAGCTCAAAGTATTAGCCAGCAAATACTTTATCAGTATTTATGGCCACTCCCCATCACTCACATCACTGACTGAGCTCTGCCTCCTGTCAGATCCCCCTCCCCTGGGTTCATGAAAAAATTGTCTTCTTTGAAACTAGTCCCTGGTGTCAAAAAGCTCAGGGATCAGTTCAACTCAATTTTGACACAATCTTCCTGGGTATAGTGTCAGATACCACAGGTTGAGGGCTCAGCCCCAACACTGCCTGCTCCCCACCAAGTCTGCTGCCAGTCACAAGCGCTGGATTGTTTTATGGGTGCTTCTCACTAACCACTGATAAACTGGGGTTCCCACAGTCTCCTTCTTGGGTTCAATTAGTTTGTTAGAGTGGTTCCCAGAACTCAGGGAAACATCTCACTGGTTTCTTATAACAGATATTACAAAGGATACAGATGAGAGATGCACAGGGCAAGAGATGTTGGAAGGACCGCAGAGCTTCCATGATGTCCCCAGGTGGGCCACTCTCCAGTAACCCCCCTGTGTTGAGCTATCCAGAGGCTCCCTGAACCCTGTTCTGCTGGCTTCTTATGGAGTCTTCCTTATGTAACTATGATTGATTAAACCAAAGAACTCAAGCTTCAGCCCCTCTCCACTCCTCTCGGTGGAGTAAGCTGAAAGCCCAAACCTCTATCTTGTCTTTCTGGTGACCAGCCCTATCCTGAAGCTGCCTGGAGGCTGCTGGACAGCAGTCTACTCAGTGGCATTTAGAAAAACCACACTCTTTCAACAGTCCAAGAATTTTAGGATTTGTGTGCCACGAGATTGGGATGGAGACCAAATACACAATTCACATTAGCACAGGATCCTGTAGTATGTATGCACTTTGTCAGCCTTTACCTGTCATCTGTGACCTTGAGGAAGTTACTTAATTTCTCTGAGCCTCAGTTTCCTCATTTGTAAGATGAGGAGAGTAGTGCCCACCTTGTAGGGTTAAGGAAAAGGCAAGAGAGGTGTGTGTATGTGTGTGTGTGAGTGTGTGTGCATACACATGCAGACTGCTAGGGCAGCCATAACAAAACACCACAGACCAGATTCCCTAAACAACAGAAATTTATTTTCTTTTTGTTCTGGAGGCTGAAACTCAAAGACCAAAGTGTTAACAGCGTTGATTTCTTCTGAGGCTTCTCTCCTTGGCTTGCAAATGGCCACTGTCTCACTGTGTCCTCATGTGGTCTTTTCTTTCTGAATTCTTGCCCCTGTTGTCTCTTTATGTGTTCAAATTGTCCCTGGTGAAAGAACACAGTGAGGTTAGATTGGGGTCCACCCTTGCAGCCTCATTTTAACTTAACCACCACTGTAAAGGCCCTATCTCCATCTCCAAAGACAGTCATATTTGGAAGTCCTGGGCATTAGGGCTTTAACATATGAATTTGGGAGCCAGGCCTGGTAGCTCACGCTTACAATACCTGCACATTGGGATGCCAAAGCAGGACGTTCACTTGAGTTCAAGTGTGTTTGAGAGAACTTGGATAATGCAGTGAGTATCTTTACAAAAAAAAGAAGAAGGAAAAAAGGAGGAAGAGGGAATTTTGTGGGGGGCACAATTCAGCTTATAACTGTATGTGTGTGCATTATATTTATATACAGAGAAAGAGAGACAGGGAGAATGGTTTAGCATTACTGTCCCATAGTAGACATCTGACAAATAATAGCCCTTATTTTTCTCAGGTTATCAGCATTATTATTATTATTATTTTCATATAATTTTATTTTCATGTCAAACCTATAAGATGCAAATATTATTATACTAATTTTATGCATATGTAAGAAAAGTGAAGTACAGAAAAAGGGAAAGTGCTTGCTGCTTGCTTACCATTACATGACGTGTGTCAGTTGTTACTCTGGGAGTTGGACTCGTTTCTTCTGACCCCAAATTATTTGCTTTCTATCATCTTGTGCTGTTACCAAGTATTTGGATGCTGATCAGAGAATAGAATTGATTTTCCTGTTAAATTCATGACGATCCTGTCCCAGAGCATTTATACTACATCTGTTCCAGAGGAGATAGTCATCTAAGCGACCAGTGTCTGAACAATTAGGGGATTCTCTAATTAGAGACAGATTCTACCCTTCTTCCTCAGAATTCTGTGCTTCTATCCCAAGGTCAAACTTCAAAAGCTGGGACAAGGTAAATGTATGAGACTTTTCCATGGCTTGGAAATTGGCTTTTGACTTTTATATCATATCGTCCAGGATGGACGCCAGTAGAAATAATCATCCAATCATCAGCCACTGACGTAACTGCACCTGTCTTCACCCTTCTTACTGCACACCCTGATTAAAGAACAAAGTTTCCCAGATGCCAGAAAAGGCCAGAGAGCTCCTCATCATCTCGTCTTCTTGAGAACTTGAATCCTGCTGCCATCTCCCTTCTCTAGAACCCATCAATTACTGCCTTTTTGGTGCAATGTTTCCATTAGTATATGGAAGTGTTCCGTCATCTCTTGTCTTAAAAGAAAAAAAAAACACCTTCGGTGGCCCTCTACTTACTGCCTATTTCTTTCCATTCTTTCCTCGTAAAATATAGATGATATATATATGGCCACTCCTCAATTCTCAGCCTCATTTACTCCTCAACTTAATCCAGCCATGCTTTCCTCCCGCGCCTCCGCAGAAATCCTCACATTCATGTCCTTGTTGTCCTATTATTTGGTCTTTTAGCAGCATTCAACTCTGTGTTGTCCACTTCGTTCTTCATGAGCACCTCTCCTGGTTTCTGAATCAGCATTTCAGTGTCATCTGTTCCTCCCTACATCGTGAGTGGCACCTTCTCAGTCTCCTTTTTGATCCTTCTCCCACAATTTCAAGGATCCAGAATCTGAGTTCCTCTCAGATTCCAGGTTCCTAAGAGATCTGAGAAAAATACTGACATTTTTGTATGTAATTCTAGATTCTATTTAAAAAAACATATATATCAACTGTAGGTCCTCTACACCAGTGGTTCTCAACCTTCCTAATGTTGCAATGTATTTTCATTGTTAAAAAGGGGTCGTGACCCACAGGTAGAGAACCGCTGCTCTACACAGAGACTGTCCAATGTGTTCTAAGTGTCTCTGGGTTTATTTATCCTGCTGCTCAAGTGGTGTTTATTTTCTCACTTGATTTGCTTTCCTATTTGATAACAGGTGTCAGAGGTGCTTTTAAATGTGTGTCTGTCTATATTTTAGGTATCAGTACTGAGAGTCCATGCTTTATAAGCACTCTCTTACATAACCTCATAAACCACCTTATGAGATAGTGGTTATTGTCCCCTTATGGGCAGAAAACGTGAAACTTAAAGACTTTAAATGACATATTCAAGTTTGTACAGTCAATGAAAGATTCAAGATGCAACTCCATGCCTGTCCTTCCTGCAAGAGCTCTGAATAAATGTGCAATCCCGCATTTAACGTGTCTGGGGCAAACAGGGACCAGGGCAGCATGCGGCAATTTCTTTTGGATGCCTGAGCATGTCTTGGCTGCAAACAACAGAGAAATTCAGTTGAACTGGAATAAATAATAATGGGATTTATCACCTCACCTGAAAAGAACTCCAGAGGTTGGTCACAGTAAGATCAATAGCTCAAGAGTATCACTAAAGACTCAGGCTCTGTTTTGCTGGCTTCTGTGCTGACTTCGTCTAAAGGCTGTTTCTCCTCCCCTTGCCCGATGGCTGGAGTAGTTACTGGAGAAGCACTCCAAGATACATTATCCAGCAACAGAAGAGGAAGGAGTTCTGACTTGAGAAATTTATCAGGAAGGAAAACTTTCAGAAGCCCCCGAGTAGGCATCCTCTCACCTCATTGAAGAAACCGGCTACTCGTCCACCTGCAAACAGTTATTGCAGCCGTCAATCTGTCATTAATGTTGAGATGGGTCAGGATTTGCCTGATTCCTGGAAAAGCAGAAACCATAAAAAAATCAGAGCTTGGGCAGAATGAGAGAAGGAAGAGTTGCTGAGGTATTGACAGCCCTGAGACGGTCTCTCATCTCTCAAGGAGTAACGGGGGCACAGGAATGCGTCTGCACATTTGTGTTTCTTCCATTTTGAAGCTTTTTTTTTTTCTCTCTCTTAACAAAAACTCACTTGAGGAAGGCAAACTTTTCAGCTGTTCTTCATACATATTTTTTCCAAAAGTCTCATTAGCTACTGTGTTGGCAAGAGCCTTAAATTAAACATGCTTCCCGTGGTACCAGGAATGCTTAATTATCCATCATTTGGTCTGTGACTGTTCTGTGTAAAACTTTGAGTTCTTCAAAATGTATCTTCAGGATGCTCTGCCACTGAACACATTCCCAAATCAGCCAGACGCTCATGCAATTTTAAAGTTTTCTCCTTAGAAACAAGTTGTGTAAGCTATATACTCTCTGATCTTAACCAACAAGTTGAACACCTTTCAATGATTTCCCTTGCTGATAGTATCTGTGACTCAGATGCCCTGTGGCGGTCTCACTTTACTCTTATTTGTAGACTATTCACATTTGACAATACTTTTCCTGTGCCTCTAACGTAACCATATTTTCACGAGACATTATAAAGCCTTACTACAAAGTAACCAACACTTCTGCACATTCAGTTATGCCACAGATCAAATCTCACCCCAGTTCACGCACGAGTGCGTATCTCACTCATACCCAAGGAACAGGAAACAGACAATGAATGACTCTACCACCCTGACCCTTCATTTTGCTTTATGACAGGCACTCTCACATCCTGAGGACTTTTACAGGGTAGGTTCCAATCTCTTCCCAGTTGCTGTGGTTGTCTAAGTTACCCATGGAATAGAGTTAATGGCACCATCTCCTCAATTCCTCACTGGAGGCTGGATAAGACAGTTCTGCATGTGACAAGCTTCTAGCTGCTTTCACGCCCTCTTAGTATCTAGTTGTTAATTCTTGAAAATTTAACATGCTGCAAAATAATAACACTTCTGCCTTTGCAGAATTGACAATTAACTAATTAGCCCATTAACTCATTGAGCCAGATTTGTACCAGTAAGTTCAGGGCTTTGGGAGGTATATTAATCCTTTAAGGCCACTGGAGCCACATTTGCAGCTAATGGGCCCATATCCCTAACTCACTACCAGGGAGGAACTGGGGTATTATTAGGAATGAGAAACCATTAATCCTCACGGTACCCAGAGGGGCAGGTGAGAATGACTTTGCATGAATTGATGAGAAAATAGGTTTGGTTTTGTTTTGCTCTTTTAAAAAGAGAAAAAAAGAAACCCT
>CAUYQV010140783.1:0-10833 GCA_963574575.1 Galagoides demidoff
TTCATATACAGGTAAAGATAATGGGAATCAGGCTATCTCAAAAAGACAGACCTCAAAGGGCAGACACAACTCTTCAGAGTTCTCTTCAGAGAATTGCAGAGAAGTTCTCATGATCTAACTCCAGTAAGATTAGCCCATATCCAAATTGTTGCTCTTTTTTTCTCTTACATATAATAGTTTCCTCACGTGTATGGTATTTTAGCTTGGGGTCTAACATTGAAGAGGACTATTTTTTCTCCTTCAGAATTCTCTCCCTCCACTCTGTCTACTTGATTTGGTTGCTTCTACCTAGGCCAGTGGGTTCCCAGTCCAAGATTGGGCCATATGTAGCTGATACCTCATCTTTTTTTGGTTATGCTGCATCGAGTCTCTGAGGCAGCAGGTAGGTTAGCCCAGGTTCCAGAGGGCTCTGCCTGTACCTTCCAGATGCAGAGACTTTATGTAACTTGGGGCCTCAGGTCAAGATTGTAGCTTTTTCAGCCTCTCTGAAGCGAGAGCATTCCACCTGCACTACTAGGTTAGTCAGCAAGCTTGTCCTTTGTTCCCTTAAGTAGGATGCTTTTAGTCCTTGTTATTGTGTAGAAACTCCTGGCTACCTTTACCACTTTGGGATATAAACAGATACCTTACTTTTCAAGTCCTCAGAGATATCTTGTCTTTTAATGTATTTTTTAAAACATTTCTTTGATTGCTATCTGTTTGCAGATTTCCGGTGAAGGACCTAAAGTATGTGATCTTTAGCTGTTTTTTTACCCTCTGTTATTAAGGCATATGACTAACCAAAGATTCAGATAAACTAGATTTAAAAGCATACAAAGAATAGTGGGAAATATAGCTGGAAAAGTAAATTGGGGTTAAATCACGGATGATTTTGAATGTTAATGCCAAAGAATTGGAAATGGGAAGTGGTTGAAATTTTGGTAGCATTATTTAGAAAGATTAGTGAGACCATATTGTAGGTGGGGCTGGAGAAGCAGAGAAAACAAATAAGGAACCAGGAGACAATGTTCAGTCAGGCTGGAGCAAGGCCGGAGCCAGGGTAGACATGATAGATATGAATTGATGACAAGGTTGGGAATATTACTGTAATAGGTTTAATAAGAGATGTTTCCTGTTATATTGAATTCAGCGTCAAAGTAAAGGGAAATACCAAAAGAGATTTAGAGCCCTGTGATTGGGAAGATTACTGGGTTATCTATCAGTAGGGATTGAGAAATCAGGAAGAAAACAGGACATGGTGAATTTAAGTGACTGTGCCTTCCGTGGGGTCCTAAAATGCTTAGTCCTTTCATGGACATACAGGAATGGTGACTAATTTACAGTTCCTAACTTCCTGCTGAGCATGGTGCCGAGTACTTCATTAATTCCTTTAATTCTCACAGTAGCCTTCTGAATTAGACTCCATATGGGCACCATTTGAATTGATAAAATTGAAGCTTTTAAGAGTTGAGTAATTACTCACAGTTAACACGAGCTGATACATGGCAGAGCTAGAAGTTAGACCCAGGTCTTTTTTTTTAATTTTTCATTTTAGAATGGGTTTAGGTTTATCAAAAAGTTGCAAAGGCCGTATAGAGTCTTTGTATACCTTTCACCCAGATTCCACTATTGTTAAACATCTTAGAACATTATAATAAATTTGTCACAACTAAGGAAGCAACATTTCATTTAGGCCTTTTTATTTATTTATTTTTTTACTCCGGAGGCCTCAGTTTTAATCCCTACACTGTCTTTATTTGGTTTGGCTTGCAGGTGAGCTGGAATTCATTTTAATGGGGAAAGTCCTTTCCTTTTTCCTGTCCTTCCACTTCTTCCCCATGCTTGCAAGAGGGAAAATGTGTTCAGCAGGTTTCTCCACATGTGAAATCAGTTTCACTTACTTCCTTGGTAGGATATAGGAAAAAAAAAATAGATCTTAGTCTGTAATGGAGGTTAATGGAATAGGCCACTGTATGGAGATGATGTTGCAACTAGAAATACACCAACACAACTGGAAAGCCTATAGTGTAATGGAACCATCTTTTGTTATTTTAAAATTTCACCAGTCATGGTTCATCTTGAGAAATGAAAAGACATTTAGACATTTGCTAGTAGTAAATATACCATTTTAAAATTTCTTGATATAATTGTAACAGAATTTTCCCTGAAGGACCAGAACAGGAAATTAATTATAAATTAGAATGGTAAAATGTCATTCAACAGAAACTTCTTTATTTTCGAAAGTAATATGAATGGAATGGCTTCTTCCATAGTCAGCAGTAATATGGAAACTTCAGGAACAAATTAAATCTTGTGCTCTTAAAAATGTTGTGAGTAAATTGAATAGAACTAGCAACAAAAATTCTTTTTATTTTTGGTTTTTGTTCAGGCATAGTCCTTATCTGAAAGATTTTGTTCCCTTATAAAAATCTCACAGTTTCATTAATCATGTTGTGTATGTAAAGCCCTGGATGAAATTCTGTTTTCTGTATTTCTGTGACCTCTAGCTCTGGAAACACAGTTCATCTGTGTAAAAATATAGAGCGAATCCACTTCCTGTATCATCACAATGCCCCTGTAGATGTCCATGATTTCACTGGCTGCCAATTAGTTTCCCTGGAAAATTTTGTAAAGTAGTCTAGTGTCTTTGATTCTCAAATGCTCAGTTGTTTACATATGCATAGTGTCGATCCTTACCATAAATTCAAATTTCTGTTTTATTGACTGAAAGAATTTTAGGTTTCTTAAAGTTTGGCCTATGTAGAAACACAAAATAATAGCATATGCTTTCTGAGTACCTGTGAGGGCTCAGTTCACATATTAAGCTCTGTACACACACTTTTGTCCTTATTCTTCCAACAACCTTGCAAACTAGGCTTTATCGTCCTCATTTTACAGGTGAGAAAAGGAGGTTGAAAGACGTGAAGGGACACAGGGTGTCCAACCTTTTGGCTTTTCTGCGCCACATTGGAAGAAGAAGAATTGTCTTGGGCTCTATATTAGTACACAAACACTAACAAAAACTGGTAAGCAAAAAAAAGAAAGAGAGGTCTGTATGTAATTGTCATGATATTCACCACCACAGATAAGCAAAGAAGTTCTCACATAATCTGTAAGCAGCATGTGGGCTGCGGGTCCTTGTTAAAAGGACCCTCATCAGGTGGCTGAGCAGAAGTCCAAAGAGGCCATGGAGTTACTACAAGGTGGGTATGAATTCATAAGCTGACCGAGCCTTGTCTGTAAACCAATATAGTTCCAACATCAACATAGTATTTTTCCCAAATATATGTAGATGTCATTGTTATCAGTAATAAGAGATACTAAAATTGTTTCAGAGTTGCTACAAGGTAGTAAAAAATGCCTTGTTAAAATAAAATTGGGTTAGATCTGTGCTGAATTGCTCAAATCCAGTTAGTACAAACCAGTGACTAGAATCAGGCTTTGGAATCAAATATGTTAGAAATCTTTATTCCAGCCAGGTGCAGTGGCTCATGCCTCTAATTCTAGTACTCTTAGAGACTGAGGCAGGTGGATTGCTTGAGCTTAGGAGTTTAAGATTAGCCTGAACAAGAGTGAGGCCCTGTCTCTAAAATATAGCTGGGCATTGTGGGGAGTACCTGTAGTTCCAGCTACTCAGGAGGCTAAGGCAAGAGAATCACTTGAGCCCAAGAGTTTGAGGTTGCTGTGAGCTGTGACACCCTGGCACTGTACCGAGGACAATAAAGTAAAACTCTGTTTCAAAAAAAAAAAATTTAAAAAAAGGGAAAGAAATCTTTATTACACCACTTGCTAGCAAGCCTAGATTCCATATCTGAAAAATGGTGGTATATAGCTGATGCTTTTGGTTGTCTACCCAATGTTATTACCTACTTCTTGTTGGCAGAGCAAGGCTGTCCACCCTTGTGACTCAGTCCCAACTTTCACTGACTCCCGTTTGGCTTGAGCTAATCATAGTGGCTCAAATTCCCATTGCCAGTGATTGATGTAGGGATGGATATATGACCCAGTCCTGGATGATCTGATGTAGCTGGGGAATTGGAGGGCTTCTGGAAAATGTTCTTTTCCTTCCACACTAGAAAGGGGAGCTGACCTTCAGTAACAGGTGTGAGACAACTTCTAGATTAGTGGCGAGTGTCCCTTTCTAGATGTTGCTGTATGTGTTTGCGATGCCTGGCCTTGCTGCAGCCATCTTGCTTCCATCCTGAAAAAGCAGCCAGTCAAGCCACAGAGGAGGACTAGAGCCCAAACATACCATCCCAGAGCTAACCAACCTCTTTTACTTATTGTATCAGCTGATACACGTCCTTGTTATTTGGGAAATCTCACTCAGTTTCCCTGTTACTTGTAGCTGAAACATCATGTAATAGCATTTGCTTTGTTGGAGAGTTCAAATGAGATTTTTGTCGAAGTTCCTAATGATACCTGGCAAATAATAAAGCCCTAATAATAAATGTTAGCTCCTAGCTACAATAATAAGGTGATGTTTTTAGTTTTCTCAAGACCCTAACTCTGATGTGAAATCTCCCCCATGAAACACCATTATTTCTTCTACATTCTCTAGTATTCAATAAAAATTGCACATGGATATATCAATTCTAGATCAATACAGAATGACATAAACTTGTGTTCCCAGACTGCTTGGATATTGAGAAACACCTAAAACCTAAAGTTTGAAGAAAGGACCATTCTTTCTTTCCCCTCAGACCAAAATATATTTGGCCCATTACCCTCCAGAGTAAGTGATACTCCTATTTGGAGATAGAAAAAGGTCTCACCAACTGAAAACAAATTATCTTCTTCAAGCTGCCTTTGGAATAAATACTGTAGGAAGTTTCCTCCCAAAGAACCTTCCTGTAGAGCATATAAGATTATTTACATGTATTTGCCTGATCTGAAGCCAAAACACTTGAACACTGGAAGAAAGAAAACCTGCACTTGGTCAAAATCAAAATACCTACGATTAATGAAAGAGGCTTCCTTAAATAAAGTAAGTTTCATTCTTCTTGGAAGAAGTCTTCAACGATTTTAGAGCCAAACACATATGGGAATGGGTATTGGTATGGGCTCAAGATTTTTTTAAAAGACCTCAAAAAATGAGGATGTTTTGTCTCTATAGCCGACAAAAGAAATCTCTGGCCAAGTAGGCAGAATCCTGCAAGCTGAAAAATTTGGAATCCTCTAGCTTCCTATCTCTGCCTAAGATCAAAGCCAGACACCCTGTTCTTCCTTTCCCAGAGCTCGTTTGGAGTCAGATCAGTTATCTTGCATGGCATGCAAGGTGAGTGGCAGAGGGGCCACCGATCAGCACTAGACTCAGCTGTCAGAACGTGCTCTGATGGATGTTCGTTCAGAATACGCAGCCGGTCAGAGAAAGGCTTTTGGAAACAACAGAGTGATTGACATTCTTCAGTACTCATTTTCCAGCAAGGACAAATATTTGATTATATAATAAAGAAGCTGTGTCTACTGACACCCAAAGGATGGACCTACAATGACAAATGTGCAACTTATTAAGCAAATTCCATGAAGCCTGCAACGCATACTAATCATTTTCTCAAGACACGTAGCACTTTCCCACCCAGAGCCCTTTCCTCAGTGGTTCCAGCTGGCAAAACTCATTCTCACATGGACCTGTCACTTTGTAAGCACACAAAGCTCCTCTGTGGGTTTTTTGAAATATAAGTTTATCTGCTCTGATTTTCCTTTGCTGCCATGATTCCAGAGACCATAGATAATTGTTTCAGCTTAAACCCATAATGCGAGTTTCTGTTGGAGAAAAAATAGAGAGCCTTCTGTGATATATCTTGTGTATGCTGGCTCCTCTGGGGTGAATGCAGCTTTATTTTCTTATTCAAGATGCACACCCTATGGAGAGATGCCTGATGTTGATTTAAATGGGTACAAAAAGTGTTCCTTGGTCCTGGAGCTCTCACCAAAGCTGGTCCAGAAACCTTGCCTCTGTATGTTATTGGAGTTTCTCCTTTGTCCACAAAGCACCTGGGATGACTGATCATGGCCATGGTGAGCAGAGTCCTTGCAGCCCTTCAAGTTAACTGGCACAGTTCATTTGTTTGCTAAGGAGGAATAGAATCATCTGTGGAAATGCCTTCATGGGGAGTGTGGCATCCCTGTCCTCACAGATAAACTTTTGGAGAAGCTCAGGAGGAGGAGGCTGGCAATGGCTGCCTCCTCTATGCATTTTACTTACACCCAAAGTATGTTAAATGTGCAGCAAATGTGTATTTATGGTGAGAATTCATTCATAAGCAAATCCATATTTTAAAAATTGTTAATGTAGGCTCAGTGCCCAGCAGCTAGGGCGCCAGCCACATACACTGGAGCTGGCAGGTTTGAATCCAGCCTGGGCCTGCCAAACAACAATGACAACTAGAACCAAAAAATAGTTGGGCATTGTGGCAGGTTTCTGTAATTCCAGCTACTTGGGAGGCTGAGGCAAGAGAATCACTTAAGCCCAAGAGTTTGAGATTGTTGTGAGCTGTGATGCCACAGCACTCTACCCAGGGCGACATAGTGAGACTCTGTCTCAAAAAAAAAAAAAAAATTGTCCATGTATATAAATGGTAAGTTAAACTTACCATTTACAGGAAGATGTATAATGAAAAGTTCCCATCCATTTCTTATTCTCACTTGCCTACTTCTCTACTTTCGAAGAAGAACATGTTATTTAGAGTCTGTGTGCACAAGGTACTTGTGAATAAATACCCCTGGTTTTACAAATGGTAGTATATTATACCTGCTGTTGTATACCTTGCTTTTACATAAAAATATTTAAAACTAATATATGGACAACTGATGGCTTTTCTTTTTTAAAAAGTGCTTAAAAAGAGAAAATCTGAAAATAGTGAAAATTGTATTTAAAAACAGATGAGTCGTGTGTATGGGGTGGTTCTCTTCAGATAATTTAGGAGTGAACTGTAGGGTGACTTTCTGGTGGGGACAGCCTTCCTTACCCCCAGCAAGGGATGATGGCAAAAGAAGACAAAACTAACACAGGTGTCTCCTGCTAGTCTTCCTCTCCTTCTTGCACCCCACCGTTTGTCCCTCCCTCCAGATCTTCTTCCCCCTGTGCCTTTCCCAGACCACCTGCCTGCTTCCCACTATGCTTACTCCTTCTCTCCTTCCCTTCCTTCCTTGTGCCAATCAGTCCCTCCATACTTTGCATCCACCCTTTTCACCTCCATCCCTTCCACCAGGCCATCCTTCTGGATTCCCTGACTCCTGTCCTTTCTGCCTTGGGGGTCTGTCTTCTTTTGTGGGGCTGGAAAAGCTGCCTGTGGCATTTGGGTTATGAAAAGGATGGCAAGGGTCACAGGCTGGGTCAAAGGCTGACCAGAGCTGGTGGCGGGGGCGGGTGTAGGAGACCTAGGCTCTGGAGTGAGGACTGTGTCCGACAGCCTTCTGCCTGCTCAGGTGCATACAGTGTTGTCAGGGTTCAGAGAGGCAGAACCAGTAGGAGACACAGATGATTGATAGATCGTAAAGAATTGGTTTATACAATTGTAGGGGCTGGAGAAGCATGTCCAAAGTTTACAGGCTTGGCCACTGGGAAGGGAAGAACACAGACAAGCTGGACACACAAGTGCTCAGGCCAAGGCTGTTGTCCACAGACAACCAGTTGACTCAGGCCCACATGGGATGTCCTCCCTAATTTAAAGTCAACAGATTAGGGACTTTTGCTTACATAAGCAAAAACTCTTCCCAGCAGCGCCTAGATCTGTGTTCCTTATAGAACTGGCGGAAGTGTGGGAATGCAACAGATGGCTGCCTTTTCCCTTCCATCCTCTGACTCTTATAAAAGAATATCTCTGGAGTCCATCTTCTCCAGAAACATCCTAGAAAGGGAATTCTGGGGAGCACAGTTTAACTCAAACAAGTTAAGACAAGAAAAAATCACAAATACCTACCATGATGGTCAGCTGCTGGGCCAATGCCCCAGGCCTGGCCAGGCTGGGCTCATCCTAGAGGCCTTGCAGCTCTGCTGCTCCTTGGCCGCCTCTGCAGGGGTCCTTTACTGATTGTCCTTAAGGAATGGCATAAGTGGAATAGAACATTCCAACAAGCCCTCTACCCTTCCTCACAGAGCTCCCCGCCCTTCAGTGCAGCACTTCTAGGAGCTTGTTGAAGGTAAAGATACTCCCACTAAAACATAAGCCTTTTCTCCCCTTTCTCTTTGGAATATAAGTGGAAGCTTTATAGGAGTAATTTTGGGTCTACTTGTACTGAAAATCAGCAGTTTGCTCCTCCGGACCCTTCCTCATCCTTCTCCACCCTGTTCTGACCAGGGCTCTGGCAGGTTGATGCTGCATCCACAGCTCTTCCTTGCTCTCTCTCTGCCTCTAGTTTGGTTTGGCCAGTGGGCCACTCTGGCGGGAGACAGGTGGGAAGAAGAGAATGGAATCCAAGTGTTAATTTCCCAGTTTGACCCCTGCAAGGTTGCTCTGGGCTGTTCATCTCCTCAACTAAAGGGAATTCTTGCTCCAAGGCAGCCCTCTGCCCACTAGTGCTCCTTAAACAAGGCATGGTGAAGGAACAGGTTTTGTTGTTTTGTTTTCATTTCCATCTCCTTATGGACTGATTTCTGTTTATAGAATAGACTGATCACAGGCTTGGCTATCTCAGCAATGCCAAATTGTAATAAAATTTCCAAATACTTTACATTTTTATATTCTCATTGCATACTGCCAATTTTTCATACCACAGCCAGTTTTCATACTGGGGCCAGTTCACAGGCAACAGTTTGAGGGGCAGTACTCTCCAGGTCTCTGGGAGAGTCTTGGTACTCTTCCCAGTCACTTCTCAGAGCTCAGGTGTGGTATCAGGAGCTCAATCATTACCAGCCCTAGAGTTCCTGCATTATCTATTACAGTTTTGACTATGCCTTTGTGCATAGAACCTTTGTAAATAAACCATTCTCAAGTTGTCCTATTTTGATTATTCTATGTTCCTATTACTGATGCTTTATCTGAGCATGTGAAACAGTCAGTGCTTTTATCACCATTCGTACTGGATCACTTATGGTTTACTTCACAAATGATCCAGACATGCTGGATTGTTGACACCCAGATGACAACTGTTTTTGCAGATCTAAGTATTTTGTTAGTTCAGCTTATTTCTCATTCAATATTTAGCTCATTAAAGTTTAGATGTATTTTTCTTAGCAGATGCAGCTGTCATTGAATTATTTAGATGGTAAATTCTGGAAAGCTGAGCTAATACATTCAATACAGAGGATTCAAGAAATAGAACATTCTAATTTGAGTCTGATTTGGCTTCAATAGGATGGGTGCAAGACTCAAATGGCAGAGTCTTTCTCTAACATGTTATATGTAAAGTTGTTGGAAGAACAACGTTCTCTCTTCCTGGGATCTCAATTTAGAGATCCTTTTCCATTAGCCAAATAATAGAAGCAATGTGCTATTAGAATGAAATGTAGGGTCTCTAGGATTAAGAGATAGAGGAGAGACAGAGTGAGGCTGCGTTAATGACATTATATGCTGAACATAAGTTGAGTTTGGTTGCTGTACCTTGTAACCAAAGGGTCTTGCCTCATACATCGCAAGGTAGGATAAGGTTACACAGAGAGTTCCAGATCACATGGTTGAAATCAACTAATTAGTCTAGGATTTAAACTCTTGTTCACTTTACTCCACAATTAATAAATGATCTCTCTACTTTATCATTTCCTAACTACTGGGACACCAAGAAATTTAGAAAACCCCTAGAAACAGAAATCACAGAGCAGTTGTGTACCTGGATTATCCTGCTCCTTGGCCCTCTGAACTGATTCTCCAGTGGAGCCTCAGTATGGTGACTTTCTTCCGTCAGCCTCTGTCCTCTCTTCCCTTCCCCTGAGACCTGCTTCCAGAGAACAAGAACCAGTCCCCAGGCCATCTTTTAAAACATTCCTCTGAAAGAGAAGAGATGAGCAACTAATTATGTTAAAATTATATCTCTTCAAAGTAGAAGTATTAAATCAATGGGCCAGGGGTCTCTAAATACCTTGAAGTGGGAGGAGACCCTCACTTAAGGCATTTTTCATTCAGTCTTTGGGAACATGAACACAGACAAGGTTCAGGGGTATCTTTAAATACTGACCTATTTCAGGGTCAGAAACATTCAGTTAACTCCTGCCTTTCAGTAACAATTAGTTGTCGGGATTAAACTTCTCTTCTGAATTAAGGTTCAGGGAATCTTTTTGAACCATAACTCAGTTATAAAAAAGAAGACTAGGAGCAGTGCCTGTGGCTCAAGGAGTAGGGTGCTGGCCCCATATACCGGGGGTGGTGGGTTCGAGCCTGGCCCTAGCCAAAAACTGCAGGAAAAAAAAAGAAAACTAGAAGAGGAATGGGCATGCTTGTTATTTTAAGGAACTGCTTTTGTTTATTGGTAGCTATAAAGAGCTCAAAGTCCCCTAGTCTCAGGTTTGGGACTTTATTCCTTAGAGAAGATTTCCACATGGAAATGGTGATTCTTTTACCTCTTTGAGTTCTAAGCAATTAAAAGGGTTGATCAAAAACAATAGATATAAGGCAATAGTTGCAAGTAGAATTTATACAGGATAATTGAGCTGAGTTGTGGTATGTTCTCATTTAATGTTTTGCTCCCCTCTAGTGGAATTTTATATAGCGCACAATACCGAGTATGGTATAGGATAGCAGATCCTAGGGAAAAAAGTGATTTAAAAATGTGTATAAAAGGAACGTACTAGCTTGCATTCCCACCAGCAGTGCAGCCTGGATAAACACCTAAGAGTCCAATGCCTGGATCATATAGTGTATACTTAACTCTTTAAGAAACAGCCAAGCAGTGGTCTTATCATTATACATTCCCACC